>CM076583.1:275602621-275738762 GCA_034641835.2 Pinus albicaulis
TTTATGATTTATTGAAGGATGATTTATTATTAGTAATAAAGGAATCACAAAGATCTAGGAAAGTGTTGTGAATCCAGCTCCAAAAAGAGAAGAAAAGAGATATCAAAGCCTTAGAAATAAGCCACTTCGAGGGGGCAACCTCCAATACATTACATGAATGAACAATTCATACAATTTACAAAACCTCCTTTCTATATATAGGAGTCCATGGGGCCATAATGTAATCCTAGTGGGGCCACAATGAAATCCTAACCAACCTAACAATAATAATTTAAGGGCACAATAATAACAATATGGGGGTTACAAGGGTACAATAATAACAATAAGGGGGTTACACTAACAACAATAAAGGACTATACTAGTAATATAGGGACCTAACATGCCCGTCTCCTTCAAAAAAGTGTTGTCCTTAAAGCTTGAGTAGCTCTTGGTGCTTCTGTATAAAATTCTCATCCTCCCATGTAGAATTTTTAGTAGGTAAGTTCTTCCACTTGATGAGATAATATGAAATTGATCGATTCCGTAGCTGTCGAGTTCTTGTTTCCGTGATTGCTTCAGGTTGCAATATGATTTTTCCTTCCTCATCAAGTTCTGGAAATATTGTTTGAACTGGAAGATTTTCACCTATAACCTTCTTTAAGCATGAGACATGGAAAACTGGATGCACTAGTGAAGAATCAGGAAGCTCCAATTTGTATGCCATAGTACCAATATTTTGCAACACCTTGTAAGGACCATAGTACTTTGGCGATAATTTATTATACTTATAAGCTTGCTTGAGGGAAATTTTTTTGTATGGTTGTAGCCGTAAAAATACCCAATCTCCTACATCAAAACTTCTCTCACTGCGATGTTGATCTGCCTGTTGTTTCATTCGATTTTGTGCCAAATTCGGGTTATCCTTTAAGAGTTGGAGAACTTCTTGTTGATGCTTGATGTGATCTTCCACTGCTTGAACCTTCAAATTTTCCCTTAAATATGATGTGACGGATGGTGGATGATATCATAAAGTGCCATAAATGGGGTCATTTTTGCTGCAGTACGGAAGGAAGTGTTATACCACCATTCAACAAGAGGTAACCACTTGACCCATTATGTTTGTTTATCAGATACAAAACAACGAAGATATCCTGTTAGAGTCGGTATGTTCATCCCTCCATCAGAGATCAAAATCTCTTTTGTTGCATTTCATTTTTAGGTGTCTCATTCAGTTTGATCATCTGCATTCCATTAGGAGCATCGGTCTTCTGACGGAAGGTTTTTGTCACTCATGTCCCTCTTGTCATGTACCTGCTGGTCAGTGTCTATTCATCAAAATCAATTTTAAATTCATTTACAGTCCTGTTTTGGTCTCTTAGTCAGCAAAGAGTCATTTCAGTCATTAGGTCTAGGGTTTCACAAATTTGGTCTTCAAAGTGTCCAATAATGCCAACAGGCACATGAGGGAGGCTCAAAATAAGTTTTCATTTCAGAAATTTCATTGTCATATTGCTTGATCGTGACTTTTCTTCAAAACTCTGTTTTGAAGAAAATCGTCATTTTGTTCTTTGTAATAATGCCATGTATATTTTCTAAGTTTTTCAGTTGTGAAGATGTTCAGGCGCAACCCTGGTCACCTTTGCAAAGTTCCAGGCCATTCATCCCTGCAAGACAAGAGAAAATCAAACCATTCAGTCCAAGAGAAACAAAGAAGCAAAATAGAGTTATGTGAAAGTGCGAAATTTCTGCAACACTAGGAAGTGGGTTTGTCAAAATGAAAAATCAAAACGCATTGGTCTTTCCAAGTTCAAGCTCCATTTTCCCGCAAGAGTCATCAAAGAAGCCGAAGAAAATCATGGAGGGCGAAGTCAGAGTGTGAAAGCCAAACTATGGTGAAAGTGAGCTGTGCGGCGCCTTGGGAAGCTGGCACGGTGCACTGGACAGGCGCGGTGCATTGAGCCAGCCTGTGCAGTGTAAAAATTACACTGGTGTGGCGCATACAGCCTGCGCGGCGCATTGGGCTGACTGCGCGGTGCACAGAGCCGACAAGCCAATTTTGTCACTACCTTTAATGAAATTTCCAATTTTTTGATCCCTTTTTCTCCGAGTAAGTTCAACTCACCTTGCAATTTCTCGTAGCTGGTGTTTGGTGTGATTTCAAATATTGGTTGGAGAATTTGTAATATCAAAAGTTAAACCCTATTCTTTTGTCAAAAACTGCTCCCTAGGGTTTGAGTTTGAGTGTTAAATTTTGATTTTTGTGTAAAATACTTCAAAACACATTCCTCGCCTGTGGTGAATTTCCTCCTCACTGTCACACTATCATTAATATCCCTCCCCTATTCCATTATATCCCATCTCATTTCCCATCATTATCCCTATTCTCATTTGCAAAATAACCCCAAGAATCGTAAAAATTCAGTGGATGTCACTCATCCCTAAAGTTGTCAAATCAAAGGCTTTCGAAAGAAAAAATACCACTTGAAAAGACTTCAGTGTTCCCATTATCTTATTTTCTTCACAGTCCCTTCCTACTTAGCATATTTTGGGATTGAGACCGAGACACCAAACTCTTCGTATTCACCTCAGCCAGCATAGATGAAGAAGGCATCGAGGAGGCATGAAAAGACATAACCTTGGCCAAATATTCATTGGTTGAGCACGATACTTGATGATGGACCTTCAGTCCAAATTTCAGCTAATTTGGAGAAAATTTTGTCATTTTTGAATTTTTGGTCACAAAACAGATTTTCCTGCCCAACGCATAGCACCACCTTGTGCGCGCTTACGTTTGAGAGATATTCTGGAGGAAAAATTTACATTTTTGGATTTTTTATGAGAAATTATGCATGGTCAGGAATGGCCTAAGGATTTCATCAAGTTCTGGGTGGCCTAAAGGGTCCAAAACACCTTGAAAATGGCCTTTCTGCCACTTTTTGCACACACCGAAACTAGTCTTGTAAGATTGAACTTTTGGAGGTGCATATGGACACCAAATCCAGAAAATCCACTTGGGTTGGAAAGTAGACAGGTAGGGCTTTCCAACGAGCTATCATAAGCTCAATTTGGACTTCGGGAACAGCCTCAAAATCAGCTCCAAAGTTGTGCTACGCATAGAGATTTTGGGCGCGACGCATAGAGGATTTTGGCCTATTTTTCACTCTTCAGCTCAAAATTTCGCCCAGTTTTGACTAGTTTCACTTTTTCATGTAACTATTGATCTACCTTGATGTAATTTCATGACTATGATGTAAATTTGGCACATTTTTACTTGTTCTAGAGGATTCATTCACTAAAAAGTGAAAATTAAATGAATGAATCAGTTTCCTACCATATAGAGGCAACTTGTTTGATTGCCTAGATTTCAGTTCCTAGTTTAGAATTGGTTGAAACAGCTCCTAGAAGGATGATCTCAACCCCTAGAGGCATGGGGAGGGGTTAGGCTGGTGTATATTATGTATCATTTTCAGGGTTGGACTCTTGGGAATAGTTTGGCACCTCATTTTATATTCATTTCAGCATTTTTGGCAAAGGAAAGACCAGGGTTTTGCATCACTTGTTGGGATCCTTGTGGCTCTGAGTTTTGATGGTGTTTTTCTCCATGTAATTGTAAGTTCATTAATGTTTTATGTATTCCATTTCCCTTCTCTTTTCTTCTGAAATTAAACAAATGAGTGACTAAGGTAGAATACATTAGTTTGCTGGTGCTCTGTCTTAATTTTTTTTTTAGTTTTATATATTTTCATCTATTTGAAGAGGATCCTTGCAGCCTCTTGCCCTCTTCAGCTCCTCAGCATTCTTTTCTATCCATCCATTCAATCTAAGACATCAAAGCCATTTCCTTCCTTGCCCCAACTTGAACTCTGCAAGAATTTGGCCTCATCCCCAAGCCCAAAATTTTCTTTCCCTTTTTCCAACAAAACCCCCCAAAATAAAACTCAAAATCCTTTATTCATATGCCTAGCCTAAAATTAGTTGTTGTTTCAGTCATCTCAAGCCCCATTGAATACTTTTCGCTGCGATTGACTCGGAGAGAGCCCTCTCCTGTTCAGGTAGGGCTAGCTACCAGACTGAGCGTGTTTTGGTGTTATCCTGTCTCTGCCTTCCTTTAGCCTGAGGTAGATTTAGGAAATAACATATCCTTCCAAACATTTATTTACTATCTCATTTTGACCATCAGATTGAGGATGATAAGATGAGCTATGAGCTAATTGAGTACCCAAACAAGAAAATAACTCCGTCCAAAAATTTCTAGTAAAAATGGTATCTCTGTCGCTCACAACAACCCTTGGGCTTCCATGTAGCTTTTGAATTGTGTCCATAAATGTAGTATCAAATGTGCTTTCTTTAAATGGATAAGATAATGCACAAAAGTGTACATACTTGGTAAGTCTATCAACTACCACCATGATGACACTCTTTCCTTCGGACTTAGGTAAACCTGTGATAAAATCCATTGAAATCTTCTCCCAACGTTGACTTGGAATGGATAAAGGTTGTACAAGTCCCGGGGTCTTAATTGTATCAACTTTATTCTGCTAGAAAACCAAAAATTTTGCCACAAACTTTTGAATATCCGATTTAAGGCCATCCCAGAAAAATTCTTTCTTCACCCTGTGGTAAATTTTTAAAAATCCCGAGTGTCCTCCTAAAGGAGAAGTGTGCAATTCCAAAAGAATATTTTGTTTTAGTTGGGAATTCTTACAAAGATATAAGCGATCTTTGTACCATAAGGAATAATTTTTCCAAATAAATGTATCAGATGTACTACGATCTTGCTGCAACTTTTGAATGAGTGTCCATACATCTCTGTCCTTCTTCCATTCATCTCTTGCTTCAGTTATCCAATCTGGTTGGATAATAGAAATGGCACAAAGAAATGCTTCCACCTCTTCATTCTTTCTTGAGAGTGCATCTGCAACAACATTAAGCTTTCCTTTTTTGTATATTATTTCAAAGTCATAACCCAACATATTTGTGACTCATTTTTGCTGCTCTTTTGAAGATAGTCTTTGTTCCAAAAAGTGTTTAAGACTATCATGATCAATTTTTACCTTGAATTGTCTTCCCATTAGGTAAGTTGACCATTTCTTTAGTGCATGCAATATTGCTAGCATTTCCTTCTCATAAATAGGTTTCTATAAGTACTTTCCTTTGATTGAAAGACTTTCAAAAGATATGGGTCTTCCTTCCTGCATTAAAATTGCACCAATTCCATTTCCTGAGGCATCACATTCCACAATAAAGGTTTTTGTGAAGTCTGACGTAGCTAAGACCGGTGATAGGCACATTGCCTCTTTAAGATATTCAAAGGCCTTAGTTGCTTCAGGAGTCCATGAAAATGCATCTTTCTGCTATTATCCCATAATTCTTAAAAAACTTGCAATAATACCCTGTTAACCCGAGAAATCCTCGCAACTGCTTTATGGTTGTGGGGACTTTCCATTCCTTAATGGCTTTAATTTTGTTAGGGTCTACCTTAACACCCTCATGAGATACAATATGACCCAGATATTCCACCTCTTGTACTCCAAAGAAACATTTGGATGTTTTTGCATATAATTGTTTTTCCTGCAATAGTTTGAGCACCCTGTCAACATGTTCAACATGATCCTTCCAAGACCTGCTGTAGATTAGTATATCATCAAAAAATACTAGCACAAATTTTCTAAGGAAGGGTTTGAAAATGGAATTCATCAACCCTTGAAATGTAGAAGGTGCATTGGTAAGGCCAAAAGGCATGACCAAAAATTCATAATGACCTCATGAGTTCGAAATGCTATTTTTAGAATATCTTCAGTCTTCATTCTAATTTGATGATATCCTGAATGAAGATCCAACTTGGTAAAATAAATTGCTCCATGTAATTCATCCAATAATTCATCAATCACAGGAATGGGAAATTTGTCTTTAATGGTGAGCTTATTGAGCTCTCTATAATCTGGACACATTCGCCATGATCCATCCTTCTTGTGTACCAATACTACAGGAGCAGAGAAAGAACTTTGACTGGGTTGAATTATACCTGCCTCTAACATTTCTGCAATCATACGTTCAATTTCGCTCTTTTGGAAGTAAGGATATTTATAAGGCCTGATGTTTGGAGGAACACTTCCTGGAATCAAATGAATAGCATGATCATGATCACGAATAGGTGGGAGTCCTTTGGGAGTTTCATACACCTTGGAATGATTGTCCAAGACTTGTTGGAGATCTGCAGAAATAGATGATTTTGATGTTGGAACTTCTAGTGAGCATAATTGTGCAATTACGCCTCGCTGTTCTTTCTTTAGAAGCTTTGTCATGACATTAGAGCTTATTATCCTTCCTGGCTTCCCCGAAATACCCCATAATTTGACTTCCTTTCCTTCTGAAAAAAATTTCAAGAAAAGTTCTTGAAAATTAAAAGCTACCGTCCCCAAAGATTGTAACCATTGTACTCCTAGTACAACATCAACACCTCCCATAGGAATGGAAAGTATTGGACTATTCAATACATATTCCCCCATGGTTAGCTTGATATTATGGCATTTTCCAGAGAAATTTATAGTTCCTCCATTTGCAACCATCACTTGACATTCTGGTGTTGGGTATAGGAAAGAATTTAATTCCTTGGCTACCTTACAATGAATAAAATTATGGGTGCTACCTGAATCAATCAACACTATTACCTTTTTCTTCCTGATATGTCCTTCTATCTTGAGAGTTTGAGGAGTGGTAATTCCTGCCAGTGCATTACACGATATGGTCGGATTCATTTCTTCCTCTTCTAGGGTTGGTTCCTGGTGTATATCCTCTTCTTGTTCATTTTCTTCTTCCTCTTCACAACCTATGTAAAATAATTTCTTCTCAGCACACTTATGACCTTTAGTGTATTTGCTATCACAACTGTAGCAAAGCCCTTTTGCTCTTTTTTTCTTCCAATTGTTGTGGTTTCAACCTTGTAGGTTGTGGAAATCTAGGCGTAGCAACACTTCCTTCTTTATAGAATTGAGTGGTAGGCTTCCTTGTCGCCATAATTTTACATTCAACTTTTCTTGCCAACCCGAATGCCTTCTCCAATGAATCAGGTTCCAAAACGCGAACTTCATGTTGGATGTTATCCTTTAAAGTGCCTATGAAGAGATCAATCCTGTGTTCCTCTGGAATATCAGTTACCCTTATATTCAATCTTTGGAAGTCCTCAATGTGCTCCCCCACTAAACCCTTTTGTTTGAGATTTATCAATTGGCTAAAGAAGGTGTTGCTCTTTGTATCCTCATAATGTGCTATCATTTCCTCCGTAAAAATTGACCAAGTGACAATTTTTTTACGGGAGCAAAGCCATTAATACCATACAAATGTATTTTGTTCTAAATGTAAAGTTGCAATGCGTACCTTTTGTGTGTTTTGCACGTTATGGAGATCAAAATATTGCTCCATCTGTAGCATCCATGTTACAGGATCCTTTCCATCAAACTTCCTCATATCCATTTTTGGAATATGGTGGTTCTTCCCGCCAACATTCGAGTTTATGAAATCATGATTAACATTTATTTTGTTCTCATCAGGAGGTTCTTCTCCTATATTTCCGCCATTAGGAAAAATTTTTGTATCAACTTTCCACTACCCTTCCATGTTCCATTGATTTTTAGATCATTCTTCATGTTTTCCATGTTGTCTTTCATATCATCCATCTTAGTTTCTATGCTATGCCTTCCATGCCATCCATATTAGCTTCCACGCCTTTCTTTCAAACCATCCATCTTCGCTTCCATCAATGTCTTCAAAACTTCCATTTCATTTTTTTGCTGTTTCATGAGAAAAATTTGGTGCACTTGCTCTTGTGATTTTGATAGATCATGTTGCAATTATTCATCTTCATGAGTCATAGTGGAGCCTTCTAAAGGCTTAATGGGTGTTGAATTAGTTTTACGGGGAATTTTTTAGAACCCAATACCTATACCTATTTTACAATATGTCCTTTGAATGAATTCAAATTGATTCTTCAAACAAGACTTATGCAATTCGGGAAAAAAAAATACACACCTTTTGCTTGCTCTTGAGGAGCACGATATTGAAATTGGATTATATCTATGATTTCAACTCTTCAATATTTGAAATTCGGCACTGACGTAGCCCTCTAAATTCTCTTTCGAATGCCATAGGTCTGACCTGATTTTCATTCTCTAAGACAAAGTTATATCCAATATCCCACAATGACCTAATTCTAGACTGGTTCAGTAGAGCAAACTTGTACAACTTGCCACTTGTCACTGTTTCATCCTTTTAGCCCAAAAATGATACAAACAAGAAACTACAATTCATTCGATCATGGACCACTCTTTATGGCACTCCAATCCGATGCTCAGAGAGAGAGTTATGAATATTTTCCCAGATCACCTCTTCGGGAGATGAAATTTGGGAGCCCGAAAACACTACCTTCCAGATCATATTCGAAAATATTACGAACCAAGCTCTAAGATGTTTTAAAGATTTTCCTCAGACTCGACTTGCACCCCAAAATTTCATATTCTAACTCCTTAAAAAAAATTATATCAAAATTCTACCATGACCCTTGCTTAGGAAGGAACCCTAGAATCCAAAGCTCTGATACCAAATGTTGGGAAACCAGCTCCAAAAAGAGAAAAAAAGAGATATAAACGCCTTAGAAATAAGCCACTTTGAGGGGGAAACCTCCAATACATTACATGAATGAACAATTCTTGGATGATACAATTTACAAAACCTCCTTTCTATATATAGGAGTCCATGGGGCCATCATGTAATCCTAGTGGGCCACAATGTAATCCTAGCCGACCTAACAATAATAATTTAAGGGCACAATAATAACAAAATGGGGGTTACAAGGGTACAATAATAACAATAAGGGGGTTACACTAACATAGGGACCTAACAGAAATTTTTGGGTTCAATAAACTCGACTTTCATTACGTTGATTCCAAAAAAATCCTCACCCAAGGATTTTGATTAGTTTCGACCAATTTCTTGCTGCAATCTGATCTACAAGTTAATCTCAAAAATTATTGCTCAGTGTTTAAAACCTATCTTAAGTTGCATCATTTATGAAGAAAAAATTGGTTTCTTAGAAAAAATAAAAATCCATGATGTAGTCCCTTTGCCTCAGGAATCCCTTCATTCTATCCATTTGAGAAAAAATCCTTCTTTCGCTCTTAAGCTAGATTTGTAAAAGCATATGATAGGGTAAATTGGGCCTTTCTCATGTTATTACTTATTCATATTGGCATGAAATTGGAAGTAGTAGAATGGATTAAGGGATGTATTCAATTAGCCTCCTTTGTTTCTTTTATTAATGTCTCTCCCTCTACTTTCTTTCGCTCTTCTAGGGGACTCAGACAGGGGTGTCCAGTCTCTCCTTCTCTATTCCCGTTGATTGCTGAAGCCCTGCGCCAATTATGTAAAAATCCCATCTCCTCCGAAAGTCTAAAAGGAATCCATATTGCTAGAGTTGAGTCCCTCACCCACATCCTTTTTGTGGATGAAATCCTCCTTTTTTGTACTGCTTCCATTGAGAATGCCGGAGCCTTGAAAGAGATTCTTTGTCTCTTTCAAAAAGAAACTAGGATGAAGATTAACATTAATTAGTCTATTTTGGCTCATAATAACATTCCTGATCATCTTCTTTTTCAAATAAATCTCTCTCCCTTTTCCCACATGTGCTTGGGAGTCAGGTTTTAAATACTTGGGTTTCATTTTAAAACCAAACTCTTATTGCTTTAAGGATTGGCTATGGCTGTACTAGAAGGTTGAGAACTGAATCTCTCATTGGAAAAATCGCTTTCTTTCCCAAGGAGGTCGATTGGTTCTTCTCAAATCCTTTCTTCAAAGCATACCTATGTACTGGGCCGCCATTGCTTCGATCCCTAAAGGAATTCTTCACAAAATCAAGAAGCAATGTTTTTCCTTTCTTTGGACTACAAGAAAAAAAGCTGAAGGTATTCCTCTAGTTAAATGGACGATGCTTGCCCGACCAAAAGATTTATGGGGCTGGGGCATAATAGGCCTTCTAACCTTCTATCTTTCTCTCGCTGCAAAATATATATGGAGACTTCCTAAAAAAAATTGATTCTCTTTGGAGCAGAATCATGTGTGCAAAATATTATCTTGGCCAATCTATTATTTCTTGGTTTATAAATCTTAACAAATCTCAAAAAAATGCTTCCATTGGATGGAAGGCAATGGTCTCAGCCTTCCCTTTCATTGGTGAGTGGACAACTTGGATTATTGGAAATGGAAAATAGGTTCAAATTGGGATAGATTTGTGCGTAGGGGTGAGAGAAAATTTCCATCTCTTTGAAGGCCTCTACTCTATCCTTAAATAAAAGCGCATCCATACCATTGTGGATGCTACTGTAACCTTGGAAAAATCCCGGGGAACTCTAGGATGGAAAGACATTATTTATTTGGGATTGCCACAAAACCTGGCAGCAAAATGAACCTCATTTATAATTCTACTCATGAGCAATTTCATTCACCTGGAATTGGAGGTTGAGGGTATGCTGGCTTGGTCAAAGAATGGTTCAAATGGATCATACTCTGAGAATATTGGTTACAAAGCGATTATGGAAGCTTCATACAGTGAAGAATTTTTGTTATGGTTGAATCCCATTTGGAAATCCCTTGGCCCAAAAAAATCCAAGTTGGTACTTTGGCTTTCTCTGAAAAATTGCCTCCTTTCTTGGGATAATTTACAGCGGTGGGGTTGGGAGGGCCCAAGTTGTTGGTACCTCTGTGGACGTGCAACAAAAACAATTGCTCATATTTTTTTCTCTTACTCTTATGCAGAATCTGTTTGGACCCGTTCTTCGTCCTCAATCGCTGCTCCTCAAATGTCCTCGGTAGTCTCCTTTGAATCAAGACTGAAGCAGTGGTGGGAGGAGCCCAGTGTAAACTCCATTTCCGCCTTTCCTACATTATTCTCTTATGGAATTTGGTGGGCTCGTAATATGGCTATAATCAATGAGAAATTTATTCCAGAAGAGCTGATAGCGGCATTAATTGTGAAGTGGGATTTTGAGCACAAATGCAATCTGAAAATACTCAAAATTTTCTCTGTGGTGCATCTAGTAATCGACCATAGTTTTTCATGGGAATTTTTTGATGGTGCTTGTTCTCCTACTTTTATAGGAGTAGGGGTTGTCCTTCATGTTTCACCAGTCTCAAAATTTCACATATTTTTTGCTCTGGGCCATGGATCAAGCAGCAAGGCTGAGATGGCTGCTTTATGGCCTATTTCGGAGATTCCAAAATGGTTATTGATTGGGCCCTTCAAAGATCACAAATACATTCTCCTCACCTTCAAGCCATCCTTTGAAGCATTCGCGCTTATCTCAAGGCTATCATTTCCTCTCTTTCAAACATGTATACTAGGAAATAAATCCGGAAGATGATGGTCTATTAAAGGCAGCTCTCACCCTTCCTCCAGGCACACTAAAAATTATGTATATCTCTTCTAATCTGGAGGAGACTCACCTAGTTTAATTTTATAGTGGAGAAAAAATATTCCTTCAGTTTTTTTTTATCTACAGTCTGTATTTTGGATCGATCCTCAACAAGTGATTATATGAACGAGTATGAAGCGTGAAGAATAGCTGGATCAGTAGTAGAATCAATCGAGTGAACAAGAAAAGTTATGTTTTAATTTTTACTATTTTACTTTTTGAACTGTAGATCAAAAAGAGAATTACCCATCAGGAGTTTAAAAAAAAATAAAACTCTTATAAACAGTCCAAACGGCTCAACGAGCAAATTTAAAAACCCCATTAAGGGGTCGGTCTATTATGTTTCTCATAAAATAAAGATTTTTTTCCACTAAGAAAAAAATAAAATAAATAAATAAATAAATATATATATATATATATATATATATATATATATATATATATATATATATATATATATATATATATATATATATATATATATATATATATATATATATATATATATATATATATATATATATATATATATATATATATATATATATAAAGAATAAGTAAATTTAAACAAATGTAAAAAGGAATAAAATAAGAAAGAGTTAAATTAAAAAAAAAAATATTGAATTAAGTAAAACTTAAAACAAAAAAACAAAAGTTGGCATTCTAACAAATGGATTGTGTGCATACAGATCCCTTTCCATTTTTGAAACCATTTTTTCTATTTAATGGATGAACGTGAGGATGAGATTCAGTCATTATTTTGGATGAAGAGTGTTGTGAGACAAATTATTCCTTGACAATAGTAGTTCATTGAGCGCTCGGGGGCTGAAAACTATAGAAATATTATGTTCAGTTGATCCTATGGTTGGATAGAGATTCATCCCCCAAAAAATCTTGTGATTAGTGGGATTCAAATAGAGTTTAACTCCGAAATCACAAGTAAGGAATATTGTCACCACAAGGAATTCCTCTTTGTGCATGTTTTTTGAAAATTATATGCTAATTAGTTGAATATTTTGTGTCTTGATTATTAATCGCATAATTGATATAATCAATTGTATATTTTAATTGTGGATTGTTACATAAATAACATGTTAAATAAAAAATTGTATGTTAACTTGATATTATAGACAAACCTGTTTCTTCTAATCAAATTGGTAGGTATGTGCCTTATACATTTTAGAATGTGAAATGTAAATTGAATTTTAGGTTTTATGTTTTACATTTTACATTATATTTTACGTTTTACATTTAGATACGTTTTGATTTGAAAATTGATTAAAACATAAAAAAATGACTTTATTTATTCCTTTTTCTAATCTCTTTTGTTTTTGTTCTTTTTTTTAGAATATTTTTTGACGTTTGTAAAACGTTGACTCTCTCTCTCTCTCTCTCTCTCTCTCTCTCTCTATATATATATATATATATATATATATATATATATATATATATATATATATATATATATATATATATATATATATATATCGGCATTTAAAAAATATTGGCATACTTAATTACATTACACATGCACATCTCCGCTATACTAGGCTATAAATCACCTCTTATTACAACCAAACTACATCCATCTTAACCCTGGATCTATCAAGCGTTGAGAGGGATCAAATCCCTTTAAGTGAAAACCTCTATTGTGAGTGCACAACTTGAGGAAATGTTTGCACCTCAAGATATTTAATCCCTCTCCGTATTTAATAGATCTAGGGCTAAGATGGATCTAGGATGATTTCAATCATGCGCAACGATGGAATTTTTTTTGAAAAATATAATTATTCTGATAATTTTATGATTAATTTGGTCATTTAAATTTTAAATTTTCTGAGTTACTTGATTTTTTTGAGATGATAGAGACCATTATTAACTTGAATGATGAAAGATGATGAAATACAAAAATTGAATGCAAAGTGACAATGTCACAGTGTGGAATGATAAAAATTCTAAATAATAGTAATATAGTCAATTATATATAGTCTTCATTATGATCAATCCCAAACCATTTTCTTCTACTGTTCTTATTGTCACACCTATTAGTTTTTCCATCTTTTTATATGGATCATATGAAAAAGGAGAAATTGTAGACCAATCAAATATTTAACTTGATGTATTGTAGCAAATGTCATACCTTGTCTCTCTTACTCTAAAATATTGATAGTATCTTTCTCCAAAGTCAATCATTGCGAATTATGGGGTGTTAAAACCCAAATAAGTTTCAATGGTAGTTTTTTATTACCTATTTTGAATGCAAAGTGACTAAGAATTTTGAATGATGGAAAATGGGAATAGTAAAAATGTGGTCAGTTACACATACTTTACACTTTTAAGAAGAAAACATTTAAAGTAAGTGAACATCTTATCTAGGATGAAAATTCAAGTATTTGATTTATTGTTGAAAAATTGTAATGCATAAGTCAATGCATATCATCTATAAACAAGTTTGTGTCCACATTAAAATAAATGCACACTGTTAATATAATTCCATTTAAATGAATTTACATTGTACAACTATTCACATCAATTTGGAAACCAACATCTACATTGAACTCAATGCATCTAGTGCAAGAATTCAAATAAAATTAGAAAAAAACATCTACATTGGAATCAATTCATCTAGTGCAAGCAATTAAATAGAATTAAAAATCAACATCTACACTAACATCAAATCATTCAGTGCAAGCAATATAGGATTAGAAATCAATGTCTACATTGAAATAAATGCATCTAGTGCAAAAAATCAAATAAGATTAGAAATCAACAACTACATTGAAATCAATTCATCCAACACAATCAATCAAATAGGATTAGGAATCAACATTTGCATTGAAATAAAAGAATATATTTGCGTGAATAACATGGTAACTTCCCCACCCTCTCTCTCCCATATCTATATCTATCTCCACCTCTCCCTTCATCTCTTCATCTATCTCTTCTTCCCCCTCTCTTCCTCCATAATTTATATCTATATCTCCCTCCATCTCTCCTTATTTGTCTCTCTATCTAACCCCCCCAAAGACACAAACACTCTCTCTCTCCATATCTATATATCTCTCCCTCCCCCTCGCCCTATATCTCTTTTCTTCATTCTCTCCCCCTTCCTTATACATTTTTATCTCCTCGTGTCTCTCTATCTCAACCCCCAAGCTTACAAATTCACTCCACATCCATCTATCTTTATCTCCTTCTATATTCCTCTCCTTCTTCGTCTGTCTCTCTTCCCATTCTCTCTATCTTCCCATTCTCCCCCTATTTGTCTCCTTATCTCTCTTCTCTCCCACTCTCCTTTCTCCCTCACTCTCTCTCCATCTATACCTTGTCACTCTCTCTCTCTCTCTCTCTCTCTCTCTCTCCCTCTCTCTACCTCTCTCTATTTCTTTGTTCTTCCCTCCATCTCTCCCCCTCCAACTCCAAAGTGATGAAAAATTTTGAATGATGGAAAATGTGAATAATAAGTGTTTATTCAAGTACAAATAGTTTACAATTTCAATAATAAATAATTGAAGTTAAGTTAAAAAAAAAATTAAGATGAATATTCAAGTATTTTATTTATGGTTGAATTATTGTAACACCTAAATCAATCCACGTTATCAATAATTTTTTTTTCTTACACTGAAATAAATGCATACTATTAATCTAATTACTTTAAAATTGATGTAAATCATACATCTAGTTACATAAAATCATAAATAAAAATCTACACTTCAATCAATTCATCTAGTGCAAACATTCAAATAGAATTAGAAATCAACATGTACCCCTAAGACTAATGCACCTAGTCCAAGCAATCAAATAGGATTAGAAATCAACTTCTACACTGAAATCAATGCATCTAGTGCAAGTAATCAAATACGGTTAGATATTAACATCTACATTGAAATTAATGCATCTAGTGCAAGAAATAAAATAAGATTGGAAATCAACAACTACACTAAAATCAATGAATCTAATGCAATCAATCAAATAGGATTAGTAATCAACATCTACATGAAAATCAACACATCTATTTCAATGAATAATATTCTCTCTCTCTCTCTCTCTCTCTCTCTCTCTCTCTTTCTTTGCCTCTCTATCTCATCCCCCAAACACACATTATCTCTCCCAATCTATCAATCTCTCCTAATCTATCAATCTCTCCCTCCCTCCCTCTCATTGTCTCTCTCTTCTTCATATAATCTTACATTTTAAATTATATTTACATTTAACATTTTAAATAACATTTATATGTGTTTTAATTTTAGTATTAATTAATATATGAAGGTGATATTTAAATTTTTTTTTTCTATTTAAGTTTTTTCCAACATTTAAAAAATATTGAATTAATTACTTACATTACACCTATGCATCTCCCTCTTACACACACACACATATATATCCCATAATTTAAAAAATACTCTGATACAAACATACTTAATTAATTTCTTACATTGTGCCTACACATCTCCCCTATACTTGGTTGTAGAGAATTTGTTGGTGCAATAAATTAATTTAATATAATATTTGAAAATATGTATAAAAAATAAGGAAATATACACACACACACACACACACACACACACACACACACACACACACACACACACACACACATACACACACACACACACACATATACATATACATATACATCAACATATACATTTATAATTTAACAACCAACATGGATCCATCTTAACTCTAGATGTATCAAGAACCTAGATGGATCAAATCCCAGGAGGTGCAAACCTCTTTTATGAGTGCAAAACATAAGAAAAGGTTTGCACCTCAAGAGATTTTATACCTGTGAGTGATTGATACATCTGGATTTAAGATGGATCTAGGATAGTTTAAGTATTAATAATAATTTAGAATTATAATTATTAATTTTATCTTTTATTTATTTATATTAATTTATGTAATTTGATCAAGTCAAAATGATAACATAACATAACATATTATTATAGCATCTCTTCCATACTGGGATCGAGAGTGCCCCTTCACACAATTAAAAGCTATTATTACTAGCATAGATCCATCTTAACTCTGGATATACCAAGCACCAAAAGGAATCAAAATTATCGAGGTGCAAACCTCTTTTAGTGTGAAAATACTTTTTATTCCTCACGACGTTTGGTAGATCCAGAATTAAGATGGATCTAGGTTGCTTTAAAATGTGTGTGTGTGTGTGTGTGTTTTCTCACACAAGAATATCATTGGAAAAAGAGTCGAAAATAGCTCACGAAAAATTAACCATTTTACTTCAGTTTATTTTTATTATTATTATTTATATTTTTTAATTTAATTTTTTTTATGCAATTTAACTCTCTAAAACTGTTTAGTTAAAATAAAAATAACATAATAGGAAATTACAACATATCTTACATGCTATAATGGAGAGCCCCTCTCGAAGTAATAATAATTTATTTAACAGTATACATTAAATTGATATATGGTAATTTTTAAATTTATTACTTATGTTAATAAAATGTGCATATTATATTCTTTCTAAATATGAATTTATAGTTATTAAAAAACAAATATACTTACCCATTAAATCTCATTGTACATATAAATCTATGTACATCCATCTTAGAACTTGATCTATCAAGCATCGAGACAATAAAATCTCTTGAGGTGCAAACCTTTTCTCAAATTTTTCACTCAAAAACAAGTTTGCATCTTGAGAGATTTAATCTCTCGCGCTTGATAGATCCAAAGTTAAGATGGATCTAGGTTGATTATATGTATATTCAGGTTTAGTGGGTGAGAATATTTTTTTTTTGTTAAGTAAACTCTAATATAAATAAGAAATTATAAAAAAGAAAATAACTAAAATTTTAAATATAAAAAAATTTAAATATTGTAAGAAATCTTAACATATTAAATTTACTTAATAAATTATACAATTTTAATAATCATTAACAAAAATTAAAATATTTACGGATATTAGATTAAAATAAAATTAAAATAAAATAAATATTATCATTTTTTCTCATTCGCTAACTATTTATTTAATTTTTCCAAACCATTTTTAACCCACTCTTAATTTGAATATTTAATAATTTATCCAAACCATTTTAAATCACTCTTAAGTTGTCGATAAATGATTTCTTTGCTCCAAGAGGTGCTCTACAACCCAATATTGGGGAGATGTGTACTTTATCCAAATTGTTTTTAACTCAATCTTAATTCATCGATAAATAGATTCTTTGTGCTAAGAGGCATTGTACAACTTGATGTGGAGTTATTTGGGTTAATCCATTATATTATTTCCCACATTAGTCATGTGGAGGGCGATAGCATGCTTTCTACGTTGTGCCTGGTGCAGCAGGGGGGGCGGAAGCCCCCCTATATTTGAGGTCTGGGGCAGTGCCTTGGGAAATTTTTTTTGAACCCTATTTCTTGGGGGGCGGACCCATCCATGGTTTTGTGCATGGGTTTGCACATGGTTTTGGGGAATGATGGTTTTCGGCCCCTCGTATTTTGTAGATCCGGTCAAGGGAACTACGGTTATGTTCTAATCCAGGGTTGATGGATTGGGGTTTATGTGTGCTTCGGTATGTATATATATGTGTTGTAACACTAAAAGAAATATAATGAAAAATCAAGCTGGTCATCCCGATTTGGGATTCAGGGGAAAATATCTGTGTATATCTGTTTTATGTTTTATGCTCTCACTATTGTTTATTTTCTGTTTTAAAAATTAGTTTGCAGATAATTTCTATACAGGGTTAAAACCTACAGGAGCTACATTTAAAAATAATAAAATAATACTTACATTAAAAAATAAAAAATAGTAATAAAAAAATTATTCATGACCATAAATAAAATACTTCAGTTCCACCTTAATTTTAGATTAACTTTCTGAAGACAGATAAAGTAACTGAAAGTAAAAAGAATGAATTAGTATGAGGTGGATATGTAACTTATTCACTACATAGTTAATTGTTTGTTCATAAACAAGGACTTGCATAAATTTTTGGTGTGTAGTAACTGTTAGTAAAACTACACATTTATAGTTTTACTCCTACATAAGTGTTTAGGAACACATAAATAATGGTGGAAGTAAATAGTTTTAGGTATATTAATTTTTCATCTTATTATTATCCATTTTTTATGCATATACTTGCTTAAATTATACTGGAAAGAGAATGATGGTAAATATGTTATTAACTTATTTTTTCTATTGTGAATTTGTAGATTTTATTGGGCATGCCAGAGCTAGGGTTTATGAGGAATTGCAGGTAGGGTATGGTTCGGGTGGTGTTCATAGGGGGAGGGAGTGATGCCTCCTCCCACAAAAATGTGGTATTTGATAAAGGAAAATGTTCCAAGTTAGGTTTTATATTTTCAGATGATGGGTCAACATGCACTAGTCAAGGAGCGGCAGGGGCAAGTAATTAAGGAGAGAATGGTTAGAGAAGAGAAGAGGACAAAGGTACCACATGCATATAGTCATCTCAACAACATAAATTCAAAAGGGGCTAATGGGAATAGCCCATGTAAACCAAAAATGGAAGTAATTCCAACAACATTAATCACAGATCACTAGACCCAAGACACATGTGATTATATGTGATCATCTGCAAGTTAATGGATCTTTGTCCTATAAAGAAAGTGTTATGTGATTGTGTCAAGCACCACTAGAAACATCATGGTGAAATAGAGCTATATATAGGGAATGCATGATTCACTCAATGAATCTTTGACATATCACGTGCCTTCAAGGAATACTAAACTATACCCCTTATTTGACTACATATTGGAAAATACCTCTAAAAATCACATTATTTAACCCCCTATGAACACAAACCCAATACAAATTCCCAATTTAAAAAGCCCTTACTTCAACTAGATATTGTAGGTATCCATTTTTTAATTAAAATTTTTAATACCCCTTTATATTTTTCATTAACTTTGAACCCCATTTCTTATACCTGGCAATATAGAAACTCTTTACCCCCTCATATATGCTCAATATATTATGTCATTTTTTCCTCAATATATATCCCCTAATATGAACCCACATGGTATGATATTTCTCCCCACGCAAATCCCCCATGATTTAGGGTCTAAAGGCTTATTTATAGTGTTCTTTGCGAACCTAGAGGGCAGGGATGGAGAATTTAATGGAGGACCCTATTTCTTCGCCTTGTGGGGTTGTACATGAGGCCATGGAAGGAGAACTTTACTCCAGAGAAAGAGACTTTCAATAATGTTCTAGTTTGGGTCAATTTGTATTCCCTAACCTTAGATTTTGGCTACCTTCAAACTTAAAGCTTATAGTAGATACGTTAGTGAATTTTTTCAAGATCTTGGATGCGATGTTACAAGGTAGATACACATTGTATGAAAATATTTTTGTGGAGATGGATGTATCAGGCGTGCTACCATATGTAATAAAACTAGAATTCTGTGATGAAATTTGGATGTAGCATGTCAATTATGAAAAAATTCCCTTAAGGTGTAGATATTTCCATGACCACAAGCAGATGATCAGGTATTTTCCCCCGAATAAAGAAAAGGAACAAGGTAAAGAACAAGATAATAAGGATGGAGGCAGTTTTTTAAAGCCAAACACAAGGGGATGTGGCAACAAAAGACAAAAACAACGGAATCAAGGAGGGAGATCGACATGGAAGAATGATTTTGAGATTGTTTTGGGGAAATTACAAAGGATAATAGTAATGAAGAATATAAAAATGTTAATAAGGAGGACGATAAAGAGGAGGTAAAAATGGAGGGCTCAGAAGATCCTATTAATAATTTAGAAATCCCAGATCTCGGTAAACACTTTGAAAGTTATTCTGAAATGGCCCCAAGTGAATTAGGAACAAAGGGCCTATATCTACAAAATATAGTGGAAATGGATGGGATCAACTTAAATAATAAGGTGGAACAATAGATAAAACAAGGGTTGGAGGCCATTCCAGTAGAGCAGATGGATCATATTCAATAATTTTACCTAATGCGAGAGGAATCAAATCTTCTAGGATAGAAAATACCCCATGAAAAAATTCAGGATATGGGAATCAAGGAATTAGAATCATAGATCCTATCAGCACCAAGGAAAACGCGAAGGAAAAGAGGAAGGAAGTCAAACAATGTAGCCCTTCTGGAATTGGGATCAATGTTGATCAGCTCAAGTAAGATGAGAGCTCTAAGCTCACAACTGAATATCTGTAGTTAAAAAATAAAGTTGTAACGTGGAATGAAAGAGGCATCAATAACCTGCAAAAAAAAATATTGTTAAAGAAAAATATAAAAATGGAACAACCATACCTTGTGTTCCTTTAAGAAATGAAACTCTAAATAGAGCAGATTAAGGAACTGAGTAGGAAGTTAGGAAGTGGGTTCAAATATTTAGAGGTGGAAGATAAAAGTACAGTAGGGGGCTTGGTGACTTGGCGGAACCCTCAAGTTTTGAACTAATAGGTGCATAAGCCACCGTATTCTTCAAATATATGGATATGTAGATAACGGAAGTCCCCAGGTCGATTATGTTCATGAATTTTTATGGCCTATAGAAGCTAGATGATAAATTAATCTTTATCCAGGCCCTTAAGTATATGATATACATATAACACCATCTCCCCTAGATAATATGGGGATAATTTAATATGATCACTTCCATTTTATATGATCACTTTCCTGACAGAAAAGAAGGGTGATCAGAGCCATGTTGATAGATATTTCAAGATCTTTAAAAGGTTCGTTGATGAATAAAATTTAATCGATTTGGAAACAAGTAATGGGACCTTTACTTACAGAAATAAGCAGGTAGGGGAGCATAAATTTTCTTCAAGTTTGAAAAAATTCTTGATATCAGAGGATTTTTGATGCGAGGTCTAGATATGGAAGCCAAAATTCTCCCCTGTAGGTGGTTGGATCATTGGCTAGTGGTGTTAATAATTGTAATGCTAGCTACCCCTAAAAATAAACTATTCATATTTGAGGAATTCTTGATATATCACCACCCATTTATGAAGAATATTAAAAAATTGTGGGAATATATGCTCCCAATATGAGGTTCCAAGATTTTTAAATTTTAGGTTAGGTTGAAATGTATTAAAGCCCGTATAAGGTAGTGGAACACGACAGATTTTGGTAACATATCTGATTCAAGAAAAAAGACATTTGGATCTAAGGATGGAGGTATAAAAAAAGTGTTGATTGAATAAGGAAAGATGGAGGAAAGGAGGAATGAGGAAAAAAATCTTATGAATGAATGGGAGGAAATATTCCTTCAAGAAGAAATCTTATGGAAATGGAAACAACAATTCCTATTACTTCGGGAAGGTGAAAAAAATACTAAATTCTTCCACTGTTCGAAAATTGTACACCGAAACTCCAATAAAATCCCCAGGATTAAGGACATGATGGGATATTCTTATGAAGTGCACAAAGACATTGAGTAGATATTGGTTCATCACTTTCAAAATATTGTGGAGGAACCCTTGTTTGATATATTAGAATCCGTTCATAAGGTAGTAAATCATATTTGAAAATTGATAACATATGAGAATAATAAGAATCTAAATAACATTTATTCATGGAATAAATGCCTCCAGAAGTAAATGAGATTCATAATGGTAAGGAGCTAGGTCTGAATGGCTTCACCATTGATTTCTTCAAATCCTTATGGTAAATAGTCAAGACAAATGTGTTTGAGGTGGTCTCTAACTTGTAGAACTAAACTACAATCCTTAAGGATCTAAACTCTATGTTTATCACTTTATTACAAAGGAGGAAGATGCAAGCATCCCTAAGAAATTTTGGCTAGTAGCTCCTTGGAAAGTGGTATACAAGATTATATCAAATGTGGTAGCCAACTGGATCAAAACGGTAGTTCCTATATTCATCTTAGAAGAATAGTCAAGTTTTGTGGAAGGTAGGAAATTTCTGGATAATGCGATTCATTCGCATGATATTTATAATTCTCTAGTGAGCATGGGGAAGGAAGGGATGATAATACAACTTGAAATTTAGAAGGCATATGATAATATCAGCTGGGAATATATGGAGGCAATGCTAAGGGCCTCTAGGTTTGAAAATAGTTGGATAAACTGGATAATGTCCTTGGTCACCTCTCCCATATTTTTAATTTTTCTAAATGGTGCTCCTACAAAACCATTTTTCCCTTCTTGAGGAATTTTCCAAGGTGACACTATGTCACCGTTCATGTTCGTCATAATGATGGAAGACTAGAGCATAGAAATTTCAATATGTTCTAGGAATGGGGACATTAAGGGGATCCAATTACATGAAGGATGTTTGACTACCACACACCAAAAATTTGTTGAATATGCCATGTTGCATGGTATCCCTAAATTAAAGGAATCTCATTCATTTAAGGATATATTGCAAACTTTTGCAATAGCCTTTGTTATGGATATAAACCACTCCAAATATATGTTTTTTTTCTTTAACATAGATATTTATATTCAGATAAATTTGACTATTGTCCTAGGCTTTCAAAAGAAATGTCTTCCTTATAAATATTTGGGAATCCCTCTAACTGTTCATGCCTATAAGAAATTGAATTGGGAGAAGGTTGTCTCAAGCTTCGATGATAGGGTGAAAAGATGGATTGTTAGAACATTGAACCTCAAAAGTAGGATAGTCTTAACTAAATCCATTCTATTGGAACTTTTGGGGTATATGTTATCAATAATCCCATATCCTAAAGGGATATTGCAAAAAATCAGAGAAATTCGAAGGAATTTTTTATGGAGAGGAGTAAAGGATAAGATAAAATAAGAATTAGTAACGAGGAACATTATATGTAAAACCAAAGCTTCAAGGGGCTTGGGTCTACAGGATTCAGAGACGCTCACTAGAGTGGTTGGAGCTAAAATTTAGTGGTGATGGTTCAAAGGAGGGTCGATGCTATGGGCCCAACCCCAGAGAGAAAAATATGGCCCAGACTAGTCTATACAAGACCATATCCATATGTTAAGTTCAATTCAAGGTTTGGTGATATGGAATATATCTTGGGGAAATAGAAAAATAATACAAAAACATTTCTTTTGGTAGATCAAGAATGGAAGGTCAGCCTTTTTTTTGGAAGGTGCTTGGCAACAATAACCCAATTTAAGTAAGGAATAATGGTGCCCAATACAATTATATACCAAGAGTCAGTGTCACAGAGAAGTGCACCAATTTTACAAACAAGGGTTGGATGGAAATAAATGGTGAAAGTGGAGCCGTAGCCTCTTCTGGGAGTATAGAAAGAATGAACAAGTCGCCCATGGATTAGTAAAGGAATTAAACATGAGAAGAATCATATATAATGAGCAACAGGATCAATTAATATGGCAGAAAAATGGAGGAGGATAATTTAATATCAAGGAGGAAAAAGTGTATATAAAGGTGCTCAAAATTTGGTGAACGATCCATCTTGGAAGAAACTATGGTCATCAACCTAGTGGCTGAAAGTTACAACCATCCAATGGTGTGCGTTGCGCAAGAAATTTCTCAGATCGGAAGTCTAGTGAAGATGCTTTATTGGAGCCTCATGTTGTTCTCTCTGTGAAAGTGGAAAGAAAAACCTAAATAATATTTTAAACACCTGTATTTATACGTTTATCATATGGGATTGGATGTATTATATCTTTAGGAAAACTGATAGAATCAGGGACAATATACAAGAAAATATTAGGAAATGGAAATAAAATTACACTAATAATGAAATGGTAAACCTTACCTGCTGCTTGGTTCATGGTTTCATCCTCCACTCAATTTCGAAGGAAAGGAAAAGATGATTTTTCCAGAAAAATAAGCTTCTTGCAGAATGCCTCATGGAATCAGCTTGGTGTCAGCCGAAGGAAATGGTAGTTATTAAATGACCCAAAATATTATATCGACAATAACCATATCCACAAGATGCAAGAGTCTTAAAGATCTTATAGATAAATCACCTTGATATGCAAGTTTCCCGAACCAAAGATCTTTAAATCAAGTAGGGCCCATCGATTTGGTTGCCCCCCCGCCCAATGCTTCTTTAAGTTTAATTTTTATTGGGAATCTAAAGGAAACCACTGTAGCACAGGAGCAGGTGGAGTTATAAGACACTGGAAATAGAAAATTTGAATGATAGTTTTCATAAACTTGGAACATTCCTCCAACAATGTAGCTCAATTCCATGCCCTAGAACAAGGGTTTGAAATTTCGGCTCGAGAGAGAATTGTTAACGTTATTGTAGAAAGAGACTCAAATATAGACAAACAAGAAACATATAGGCTAAACTATGGCTCACATGTAAGAAAGGTGACGAGAAAATGGCATCTGACACAATTAATCTAGCGCAAATAACGCCACCTGGTGACTTTTATATCAATGGATTTCAACATGGCTCAAAGGTCAACAAATGTGGTGGCAGACAAGTTGTCCAATGAAGGGGTATTCAGCGCGCACGTGCTTATTGACGTGGCTTGGAAAGATCTCCAAGAGGGATATCTCAAGGAATAATGTCGAAACTTATAAAAATGAGATAGATCCATGACATCATAATTAATGAGTATTAATTGAGATAAGGCGAAAATATTCTAGAAAATCACATGGATCGATCCATAGATGATCCTAGCCATCGATTATGTTTAAATATTGGAAATTGGTGCTCCATATGAGGATTATAATATGAGGTCTATGTGGTGATGGAGAAATCAGTTGGACGATTCGATTCATTGGCAAGTTGTTTTCGAGAGTATCAAAAGTTAGTTGTTAGAGCAAGAGTTAGAGAGATCGAAGCATTGAGAGAGGGATAGAGATAGTGAGGATAGATGAGGCATTCATGATCCAGCGAGTGAATTTATAGAGAGGTATAAGAGCCACAGAGAGGTTGAAGTTGGGGCATTTTAGTAGTCTCTATAGGAAAGATCTATTTGCTAAGAGGGAAAGACATTTTCAGTTCCAGCGGCTAGGAACGAATCACAGAGTTATGAGGAAGCATATTTCCAATCAACAGAAGGCAGAATGACTTCATCAGAGATCAGTCTAAGACTAGACATCCATATAGCAATGCAGAGTAGTTCATAGGCTGACACAAAGGGTCGTAGGGTCGTATTTCTGAAGGCAAATCATGTCAGGAGATTGTTAGTATTTCATCATCTAGTTGTACTCAATTTTTCTCACTGCTACATAATAATAAAATCCTCAGTTGGTGCACTGATTTTCCCGAGTTCGGGTTTTTTGGGGACTTTTGTCAAAAAATAATTGTGTTAATTTTATGTGTGTATGATAGCATTTCTTATAGATTTTATCCTTATGCAATTTTATTTGTGTATATTGCAGTGTGTTTTTTCAATATTTTCAGTAGAAAAAAACAAATAAATTGTTAAATTAAATTAAAAATTAGGAGAATAAATTCCATTTTTTTAATAGGATTCTGGTCTAGGGCTTTTCACATGGTATCATAGCACAACTAATTAGTCTAAGAGCTCAAAAGTGAAAGTAAATAATTTTGCAATTCACTATGGGAAGCAAATCAAAATTCCCAAGGGAAGCGCATTCATAATGTCAAGGGGCGAGTTGATTGAGGAAATTTGATTTTTATAAGAGGAAAAAGTATTCGAGTTTTCCATATCAAGTGATTCCAGAGCAAGTGAGAGAAACTGAGAAATTTTTTTGTTTATTAGATTTCTAGTTGGATGTAGAGGGTTTCTGCAGCAGTTTTCTAGTGCAGAACCTGCGTCAAATGGAAGAAGAGAAAAAATTGAGGGAAAATTTCTCTTAGGTAACTTCTAGTCTCGGAAATTAAAATTTCCAATTGCAGATCAGCAATAGCGGCTAGAGGAGCCATGCATTCTAGAAGGGAGTGCGAGTAGTAAAGCATCAACCAAGCATAGGGGAAGAGATATTTTTCCACATTTTCTGAGATGGCCACTCCAGGTCAGATTAGGATGGATGGTGCTTCCAACTACCTCATCTACAAGGCAAGGATCTCCTTCCTTATAGATGAATTTTTCCTAAAGGCCTGCATTGATAATGTAGTGGTGATCCCCATGGATGGATATCAATAGAAAGAGTACATAAAGGGGATGGAACGAGAGAAGAATTTGATCGTATACTAAGTTCGGGATCATGTAGTCTCACATATATCAAGAAATTATATTGCCAAGCAGATGTGGGATTCTCTCACCATGTTGTATTAGGGTGCTTCTGTGTAGTGAAAGATGTACCTCGAGGATAAGTTGAGGGTCATTCAGATGCAAAAAAGGGAAGGCATATACTAGGATTCAAGAAGTATGGGACCGGCTAGTGGTTGTTTGGTCAACAACTCAATCTTTAGAGCTAGTGCAATTAACTCTCAACATCATCTCTAGGGAGTGGTAGGTTTTTTTCCAAAGTATATTGAATAGATACATGCTACCAGGATGGGACATGTTGTGGGTTTATTTGCAGGAGGAGGAGTTGACATGAGATCTTTTGAAGAGATTGATTAATGGTAGTAGTAGTAGGCAGAAGGCGATGAAGGAGGAGGAGAATTTGGCTCGAGGAAGGCTTCGCTATGTTCACTGATATACCTCTAGAAGTGAGCTGGGGTGGCTTGGTTTTGTAGCCCCAACGACATAAAAATGGGAAGGATCCTTGAGGAGTTCACCTCTTAGATCAGTACCTAGATATAGGGGCCCACAGTATGCAGTCATAAGATGGACCAATGGTAGTTAGTGTAGTCAGATGCCAAAGTGACAGTGCATATGTTAGTAGTATTCATGACTCAGGTGACATACGCATCATACTAAACACAATTTGTTCAATTTCGGATGTTTTTTTTTGTTTCAGATGTTCTAGTAGCAACAACAACAATGTTACAGTGCAGATGCATTATTAGCAGTTGTTCTGTAGGGTCAACAACAAAACATATCATATTTACACAGTGGTTGGTGGGAAGCAACATCCAGACATCTGGAACATGACATGAGATGGCACAAAAGCAAAGTGTTTCTACTAGGTGTGCAACAGTAGTATAACACATTCCTCTCTAAGAGGGAGTGTTATTTTTTGTACCATTGGATGTGTTCTAGCCATGAAACTTTGTTGAGAGGCTAGAATACCTAAGAACTCCGAAGCACAACAATCGTTTCTCGAAATTCTTCCTAGAAGTGTCTGAATTAGATTATTAACAAATTTTTAAATATTTCCTAGGTCTATACTTAGGGAATAAGTTAATGAATATTAATTGAGATAAGGTGCGAATAGTCTAGAAAATGACACAGATCGATCCAAAGATGATCCTAGCCATCAATTATGTTTTAATATTGGTCATTGGTGCTCCAACAGAGGATTATAAGAGGAGTTCGATGTGGTGATGGAGAAATCCCTTGGAGAGTTCGATTTCAATGGAAAATTAATTTCATAGTAGCAACTGTTAGCTGGAGAGCGAGTCAGAGAGATTGTAGAAGTGAGAGATGGGAAGAGATAGTGAGGTTGGAGGATTAATTCTAGATCCAATGAAAACATTTATAGAGAGGCAGAAGAGCCACAAAGAAGTTGAAATTGGGGCAGTGTAGTGGGATATAGTGGTAAGATTGATTTGCTGAGAGGGAGAGGCATTTTCAGTTCCATAGATTGAGAAGGAATCTCAGAGTGATGGAGAAACATATTTCCACTTAGTAGAATGCATAACAACTTCATCAAATATCAGTCTCAGGCTAGACGTCTAGCCAGCTACGCAGATTAACACAATGGTTGACGCAGCGGGTCGTATTTTTGAAGGCAAGTCATATTAGGAGATTGCTTGTGGGGTGAGGAAATTGCTCACTAGATTTTTACAAGAAGTTTTATCTGTATGATTTCCAGTATTTCAGCATCTAGTAGTACTAAAATTTTCTCACTGTTGCATAGTAATAAAACCCTCAAATCCTGCATCAATTTTCCCGAGTAGGGTTTTTCTGGGGAGTTTTTCTAGAAAATAATTGTTTTAATTTTATGTGTGTACTAGCATTTTTTCCACCGTTTATTATTCCGCAGTTTTATTTTTGTAGATTTCAGTATGACTTATTCAACATTTTTCGTAGAAAATAAAAATAAATTGTTAAATTATGTTAACAATTAGGAGAATAATTTCCAATTGGTGCAATAGGATTTCGGTTTAGGAATTTTCACAGAGGCGGGGTACGAGAGGCGACAAATGGGGATTATATGTACAAGCCGTTAGGTCTAGTGAATGAAAGGGATAGATGGAGCATGCTCACACATAGAGAAAATATTATCATTGATTGATCAGATGATGCAAACAAGGAGAGGGAAAGTACAAAAAATCCAGCAAAATAAATCAATCCAGCTAAACAAGCTTTAAGTTATGGGCTAGAAGCCCTCTTTTGCAATTTGTGTTTGGAAATTGAGATATGGTGGAATAACATAACCTTGATCAGAGTATTATAAAAGGTGGGGAAGGTTTCTGAGTCTATTATGGGTAAAATCAGGCATTCGATGGGCATGCCAAGATGGAGACCTATGGTGGACACCAAATAGGCGGGTTATAGTAAGTGTTCTCACATGGAAATTGTGGCAAGTGAAGTAATTGATTATTTTCACACTACAGTGTTGTAGAAGGGAAAATAAGTGGTGGAGTTTTGGGAGGACAAGGTTTGCAAGAAAAGGAGGGATACTTTAGATAGTCGAATAGAGGAGGATGTTGATTGGATCATGGACATGGATGAAACCAA
Source organism: Pinus albicaulis (assembly GCA_034641835.2). Lineage (NCBI taxonomy): Eukaryota > Viridiplantae > Streptophyta > Pinopsida > Pinales > Pinaceae > Pinus > Pinus albicaulis. The sequence continues at coordinate 275,631,720 of CM076583.1, forward strand.
GACCCGTTCGATCCTCTACCATAAGACCGTAGAAACGACATGGTATGTAAAGACCATGGTGGGAAATATGCAAGTGGAAGCATTGGAGGAAAGGACCAAAGGTCAGATGGATACCTTAAATGAATTGAGGGCCATCAACCAAGAACTAGAGGGTATTGAATCCAAATTGAAGGGGTTTATGGATATCGAGAAGCTGCGGGATGGTCGAATAAGAAACATGAACACTATGTTTACCATTTATCTTAAGTAAATTCATAATATATACATTATTTTGGGGGAAGTTATAGGCGAACCAACCCTCCTACGAAAGTATAAGGCTCGGGCAGCTGGCGACTCTAGTGACCCTTCAACGGTGGCTCCAACGAAAGGAATGTATGAAGGGGCTCCTATGGAATGAGGTATGAGAATGGGCAAGATATTTTTTGGCTTACTGTGTCATTAGGCTATTTAGATATCAGTTAATTTATGTAGGCTAGTAGTTTTTTTTTGTAAAATATAGGTTTATAAACCAGGGTTACCAGGAATATCAGCTAGGGAGACCTTATAGTGATTGTACTCATAGTAGTAGGTATTTAAAGGCTTTTAAGTGGAAGAAGGGACATAAAAATTCAATGTAGAAATTATATAACTGATATGTTATATATCTAAGATTCTCCTGATCACACACTATTTGACTTCATGCACAATACAGAATCTATTCCACTATTGATCTTCACATGCAGAAATTAAATCAATTGCAATGCACACATGAAACCATAAAAATTCACACACATTAGCACAATGATTTAACGAGAAAGACTGAATCTAAAAACCCCAACTATCTGTATATAATATATGGCATAGAGATCATGTAACAATCCTCACACAAAGATGAACATGTCAAGATCTCAGTACCATGCAATCGCTACATACTAATCAGGTCCGATCTAGCAGATCCATGCACTGATCTCTGCCACCTGCTAGCCTGCCTCTACTGCGCAATCCCTGCTGAAGAATGTCTTTGAATAAATTTGAATCCACCTGGCTTGCACTGCGCAATCCTAATTGGAAGCTCCACTGAGTTTTGGATGCAATCAATGCATCACTATAGTCACAACTAATAGTCACACTTGCTCTTTCACCTACCTCTCCACTGGTCTCCACTGAAACTGTCCATGCACTGAAGTTAACTGATGTATTCTTCAGTTGATTAATGAGTTATTATTTAGTGAATTAATTAACTAACTAATTCACACCACTCTCACTACTGTATTAATCAGTTAGACTAGATACAACTAGCTCAACTGAGTCTAACTGAGTTAAACTGAATACTACTCCACCAAATACCTCAATAACTCCACCAAAATTTGTCACATGAGTTCTAACTGAAGTCCTCATGCATTAGCTCCAGTAAACCCTCAGGAATAGCATAATTATTTATGTCAACTACTGTGCCACATCTGTGCACTTAACTGAAGTGCTCCAAGAGAATAAGATAATGTTTAGAGTCCAAATATTATTAAGAGCTAATAATATTCGACATATCTATTTTTAGAGTAGCAATCTAAAAATAGATTTCGCCCAATATGTCTAAAACTAGAAGTCCATCTATTTTTCCAACTTGACCAACCATCCACAAATAGCATCCTGCAACTCATATAATATGATCGACATGTCTAAAAATGGACTTCGCACCAAAAATAGCTTGCGGGCCCAATTAGTGAAGGCGACTCTTTTCACTAAGCTCTTCATCTTGTTGAATCTCAACACTCCCTCTCAACAAGATAGGGATTATCTGCCACCTCGATCCTATCTCTATGGTATTCGAATTTGCTCCTGGTGAGTGCCTTCGTCAGAATATTAGCATCTCGATCCTTCGTAGGAATGTAAGATAGTAACATGATCTTCCGCTGCACACAATCTCTCATATGATGGTACCGGATGTCAATATGTTTAGAGCTATCATGAAATACTGGATTAACCAAGATTTTAATGCAACTCTGACTATCACAATATATCACAGTAGGATCTAAGTGTGAACCGAACAACCGGACCAGGATCTTCCTCATCCATATAGCCTCGCACGCAGCCAAACTTGTTGCCATGTACTCAGCCTTCACTGAACTGAGTGCCACGGATCTCTCTTTCCTGTTGTACCAAGAAACTGCTATAGACCCGATACTGAAAATCCCTCCAAATGTGCTCTTTCTGTCTGTTGGGCTCCCTGCCCAATCTGCATCCGTGAAGCCATGCAGCTTCACCTCATCCGACTGTCTGTACCATAGTCCATATCCTAATGTGCCCCTAATATTCCTCAGGACATGCTTGCCCACCTTCCAAAAGAGCTTGGTAGGCTTAATCATAGCTTGTGAAAGCTAGTTAACAATGTAGCATATGTCCAGTCGTGTATTGACCAAATACATGAGTGAACCAACCAACTGTCGATAAACAGTGGCATCCACTACCTCTGTCGATGTAGAATCATCTTTTCTCCAACCACCTGGAAGAGGAGTGTAGATAGGCTTGCAGTCTTGCATGTTGAAATTCTCCAGTATCTCCTGGGCATACTTGCCTTGAGACACAAACAGTCCACCCTTCCGCTGCCAAATTTTCAATCCCAGGAGATAATGAAGGAGGCCCAAGTCCTTCATCTCAAAATCTTTTGCAAGATCAACCTTGCATGAGTGTATCAACAGTTCATCACCTGTTAGTATCAAATCATCTACATAAAGTACAATGACCAACAACTTACCCTCAACCACAATCTGGCTCAGGTTCGGATCCGCCTCACTCTTGGTAAAACCAAGTCCAGTGAAATAACTGTCTATTCATGTGTACCAAGCAAGAGGTGCTTGTTTCAGCCCATACAACGCTCTCTTGAGCCTACACACATGCGACTCACTGCTGAAGATTTTGAAACCTTCAGGCTCCTCTATGTACACCTCCTCCTCAATGACTTCGTTGAGGAACACAGTCTTGACATCCATCTGATGAATGTTCCAACCCATCTACGCTGAGAGAGAAAGGATGCTCTGTATGGAAGAATACCTTGTGACAAGTGCAAAGGTTTATTCATAGTCGATCCCCTCAATCTGTGAGAAGCCCTGGGTAACAAATCTTGCCTTGTAATTCTCGATACTCTCATTAGCAGCTTGTTTCACTTTGTAGATCCATCTCGAACGTACCACTAATTTCCCTTCCGGCCTTGGGAAAATCTCCCATGCACTGTTTCTGACAATCGAATCATACTCTTCCACCATGACATCTACCCATGCAGGGTCCTCCACATCTTCCTTGAAAGAGGATGGCTCCCTCATGATACACTTGCTCATCAGAGCCATGTATCAAGTATATCGATCAAGTGACTGTCTTTGTCTGCGCTGTGATGTAGGTGCTCCTACATTTTTCACTGCATCAAGATTCAGTCGCTCAGCTTTTGTAGTGCGCTTCCGCCCTCTCATGTTTGGCACTGCATGAGTGGTTTCTTCCACTCCATGAACCTCCTCTTGTGGCTGATCCACATCTTGAGGCTCATCCTTAGGAACTTGTAGCTCCTCATCTGAATGCAAGTGTAGCTCCCTCTCAAGTGAACACTTCATGGTTTTCTCCTCATGAAATTTGATATCCCATCAGACAACAGTCTTCCGACTGTCTGGCAAAGACACACGATAGTTGTGGGGTGTATCTGTGTACCCCACAAATATCCCAACCTCTGCGGTCAGCTCCAACTTCTTCCTGGCATCCTTCGTCACATGAATGTAAACAGGTGAGCCAAAAATCTTCAAATGAGAAATATCAAGCTTCTTACCAGAAAACGCCTCTTCACGTGTACTCATGCCAAGTACTCTATGAGGACAACGGTTTTTCACATAAACAACAACGTTGCATGCTTCTTCCCACAAGTGTATGGGAAGGCCCTGATCATGTAACATCACCCGTGCGGCACCAACGATCGTTCTGTTCATCCGCTCCGCGACCCCATTCTGCTATGGGTTATGAGGCACTATGACCTCTCTTAGAATTTCTTCTGCGCTACAAAAGTATTTGAATTCACCAGAGATGAATTCACCACCATTATCGCTCCTTAGAGCCTTTAGCTGCTTCCCCGACTCTTTCTCAACCAGTGCCTTGAACTCATAGAACTTTGAGTATGTCTCACTCTTATTCTGCATGAAAAATATCCAGCACTTACGAGAAAATTCATCAAAAAATATCACATAATACCTGTGCTTTGCTGTCGAAGCTACTGAGAAAGGTCCACACATGTCTGTGTGAATTCTCTCGAGGATCGTCGTGGCGCGATTATCCTTCTCATGAAAGGTGGCTTTCACAAATTTTCCCAAAGTACATCCCTTGCACTAATCTGACTGCGCAAGTGTACCCTTGGGAAGCCCGGTAGAAATCTACTGCAAAATTTTCAAAGCGCCATGGTGAAGATGGCCCAATCTCCTGTGCCACAATTCGCCCTCATCTCGGCTCACCACTACTTCTGCTTTGCCTGCCATTGTTGCACAACCATCTACCTACAACTGATAAAGGTTCTTAACTTGAAGCCCTATCCTTCGGGTTTCACCAGTTGCCTTACTACGCAGGAAAACCTTTCCTTCGCTAAAGACAACATCATATCCCTTGTCTTCCAACATAGCCACAGAGATCAGATTCTTCTTCAATCCTGGAACATGCATGACATCCTTTAATATGAAAGGTTTACCAGACTCACTCTCAAAGGAAATGGTCCCGATACCAGTCGCACTGTATCTACCATCATCGCCCATCTCGATGTGCACTCCAAGATCCTTCTCATCTAGATCAATGAACAAATCTTTGTCTCCGGTCATATGAAAAGACGCACCACTGTCAAGAAACCACATTGATCCCATCACACTTGAGACCAAGCATGTGATCAACAAAAAATCCAGCTCAAAATATGAGGCTAAGGTCTCTCCAGCTGCAGATCCAACAACTTGCTTATTTGTCTTCTTCTGTCGACAATTAGTGGCGTAATGTTCATGTTGGTGACAGTGAAAGCACTTCACCATGGACAAGTCCTGCTTCTTGCCTTTCGCACTGGATTGAGAAGGATTTTTCTTTCCCTTCCCTTTCTTTTCTTTGGTAGCCAAAGTGAAATTTTCTTCCTCTTCATTCTTCGATGAAGATCCATCCCTGGTACCCCGCCTTATCTCCTCCTACACAAGATCCGACCAAAGTCGCTCCCATCCTGGCAGTTTCTCTCGACCATTGATAGAGTCCTCGTAGGAATGTCAACTCTTCGAAAGCCCAAGGAGAGCCAAGCTCACCAAGTCCTCTTCATCTACAGTAACCCCCACACTTCCTAGCTCATCCCTACACTGGACAAACTTCGTGAGGTACTTGGGTATACTTTCACCCTTCTCCATTTTTATTTTTCTGAGCTTGTCTTTAAGCGCCAAATTCCATTGGTCACTTCTCCTTTGGAACAAGTCTGTCAAAGATTTCCACATCAAGAATGGAGAAGCTTTACTATGAAGGATGGACACTATGTGATCCTTCACACCTTCCAACAAAATGCTTCGACATTTTGCTGTCTTCTTTTGCCATTCATCAAGTGCAGCTGCATCGCTAGAAGAAGGTTTTGGAATTTCTACATCTATGAACTCCTTCAACCCATTATCATACATCATCGCCTCCATCCTATCCTTCCATGCAATATAATTCAAGCTACCCTCAAGGGCATACTCCAATCGCAATATGTTGAAAGACATTTCAATGAATGCTCAACTACGACACCAAGAAAACAGTACAGCAAATTCGAATTCCACCAACACAAAACTCAACTGCTTTAATAATTGCAATCTGCTGCAATGATCAACTGCTCTGATACCATGTAGAAATTATATAACTGATATGTTATATATCTAAGATTCTCCCGATCACACACTATTTGACTTCATGCACAATACAAAATCTATTTCACCATTGATCATCACATGCGGAAATTAAATCAATTGCAATGCACACATGAAACCATAAAAATTCACACACACTAACACAGTGATTTAACGAGAAAAACCGAAGGTAAAAACCCCAAATATATGTATATAATATATGTCATAGATATCATGTAACAATCCTCATACAAAGCTGAACATGTCAAACTCTCATTACAATATAATCGCTACACACTAATCAGGTCCGATCTAGCAAATCCATGCACCGATCTCCGCCACCTGCTAGCTTGCCTCTACTGCGTAATCCATGTTGAATAATGGCTCTGAATGAACTCGAATCCACCTAGCTTGCACTGTGCAATCCTCATCGGCATCTCCATTGAGTGTTGGATGCAATCAATGCATCATTATAGTCACAACTGATTGTCATACTTTCTCTTTCACCTACCTCTCCACTGGTCTCCACTGAAACTGTCCATGCACTATAGTTAACTGATGTATTCTTTAGTTGATTAATGAGTTACTATTTAGTGAATTAATTAACTAATTAATTTACACCACTCTCACTAGTGTGTCAATTAGTTAGACTAGATACAACTAGCTCAACTGAGTCTAACTGAGTTAAACAGAATACAACTCCACCAACTACCTCAATAACTCCACCAAACTCTGCCACATGAGTTCTAACTGAAGTCCTCATGCATTAGCTCTAGTAAACCCTCAGGAATAGCGTAATTCCTTTTGTCAGCTCGTGTGCCACATCTGTGCACTTAATTGAAGTGCTCCAAGAGAATAAGATAATGTTTAGAGTCCAAATATTATTAAGAGCTAATAATATTCAACATATCTATTTTTAGACTAGCAATCTAAAAATAGATTCCACCCAATATGTCTACAAATAGAAGTCCATCTATTTTTCCAACTTGAGCAACCATCCGCAAATATCATCCTGCAACTCATAGAATATGATCGACATGTCTAAAAATACACTTTAAGCCAAAAATAGCCTGTGGGCCCACTTAGTGAAGGCGTCTCTTTTCACTAAGCTCATCATCTTGTTGAATCTCAACATTCAATTGTATTTTTGGACAAAAATGGTATTAAGACAAGCTATTTCTATAGTTGGTTTGGTTTTTAGTCTCACAGACCAACTGCTATTGTATACTTTGTTTTGATTGAAGTAATAAAAAAATATGTTGTTAACTTGAGTATGAACTATTTTCAAGGATTTTATTTTTGGATGGTTAAACTCATCCAATAGTATTGCAATATATATATATATATATATATATATATATATATATATATATATATATAGAGAGAGAGAGAGAGAGAGAGAGTATTAATAATAAAATTTTCTGATAGTTAAACTATTTTATTAGTGTGTTGCTCAAAAATAGCATTAGGATATATCTACCTAACTTGAGATCTACCTACAACTGAGATGAATCAAATCTCTCTAGGTACAAACCTTTCCTCAATATTTTCACTCAAAAATATATTTGCATCTTCTAAGATTTGATCCCTCTCAGCCCTTGGTAGAGCCAGAGTTAGATGGATCTATGATGGTGACCTAACAAAACTAAAATATTCCTCATTATCCAATTCATTAAATACTCATTTTTTTACAAAAAAATTTCATGCTTTAATTACAAAAAATAAAATTGCATTTAAAAGATTTATTTATTTATTTATTTATTTTCATTCACCCTAGAGGCTCATTCTACACTCGAGTATGAGGGGATGTATCTATAAGTTCATTTGTCCATCCATGGAGTTGAAAATTTCATCGGCTCATTATACAACCCAGTATGAGGGGATGTGTATGTCGTTAGTCCATCCATGGAGTTGACAAGTTTGCTTTTAAAACAAAAATTAATTATGCTCTAAATAGAAAAATAATGTGAACTATAATAAAAAAAATGAATATGTTGCAAAGGAATAAGAAGTAAAAAAAAAAAAACATGTGTGAGTAATATGTTTAAACCTCATAAATATTTAAAATTATGGGTTAAAAATTTGTTTGGGCATATATACTTTATTCAAAAATACAATTTAAAAAATGAAAAACTATATATTGCATTTTACACTTTGAAGAAATTTACATAAAGAAATTTGATCCCCTAAATTATATCCCCTAAATCTTCTTCATTATCCAACTCATACTTAATATTTATGATACAAATTTTATATTGAGAAAACACTCGAACTTTAAGAAAACGAAAAATTTACCTTTCATCCCACTCATTAAATACTTAATATTTAGTAGACAATTTTGTATTGAGAGGCCCTCCAAATTTAACAGAAATAGAAAATTGTTTGGGTGGAGGTTCTAATATTTTATTAAAAATCTCTAACGTAGTTTTAAACATTTTGACTCACCTAAATTTAAATTTAAATATAAATTAAATTAAAAAAAAGATCTATCTTAATAAAAAAAATTATTTAACCTTTTGATTTTGCTTTTTGGTGGATTTGTCAATTTATTTAACATTTTTATTTTGCTTTTTGGTGTATTTTTCAAATTTTTAAGAAAAAAAAAAAACATTTTAACTTTATTAAAATAAAATAAAAATAAATGTATAATTATAATTATAATTAATTATAAATAATAATTAAACTTTATAGATTTATATTAATTTATAAGAAAAGATCAAATTAATATATATATATATATATATATATATATATATATATATATATATATATATATATATATATATATATAATAATTAAACTTTATAGATCTATATTAATTTTTAAGAAAAGATGAAATTAAAAAAAAAAACAAATTTCTCTTAAACAAAAAAATATTTGATCTCATCATCATAATTAATAAATCTAAAATTAAAATGAATTTAAATCGATAATAAATATCATCATCATAATTAATAAATCTAAAATGAAAATGAATTTAGATCATATAAATAACTTATGATTATTAAAAATATAGATATTTACACCGAATCTACATCAATGTAAGTGCAAGCTGTGCAGTAATGGACGGAAATGGAATTTTTGTGCATGTTTCTATAAAATTCGCAAATGGCGACTAATAAAAGTCGTAAATGGCGGCTAATGTAAGTGGAATTTAGGTAGAAACCCAACAAACCAAATAATGCAGATTTTTGATCATTGAGTTTTGAATAAAGTAACCTGTTTAAATTTATTAATTGTAATTTTTAAAAATTATATTGAATAGTTTATATTTAAAAAATTAAGATATTGAATAATGGCTAAAAATTAAAATATTTAAATTTGCCTAATCTAAACAGGTGTGAAAATATTTTATTAGTTGGAATGAACTCCCAACCACTACCCTGAATAAGCAGTGGTAGCAGCCCACACTTCATCATTTTTTGTCGCAGAGAAGGACAAGCACAAATCCAAGAGCTCAGACGCATTTTCAAGCAATCCACGCAAACTATCAAAAACAGAGTACCCGGCCATAACTCTGTGTTATTTCTTCAACCACTGCTTTGAATTACCTTTTTCCCACGGGTGCGGCCCATAAGTTTTTGTTTTGACCCTTAAGCCCTTTCGCCGAAACTTATTCTACCGCCAATGTCATATCGGCGGGACCCACCATACATCCAACCGCTTTGCAAACCCATGCATTTCCCTTGTTATCCATTGTTTCCTTACCTTTTCCTCTTACATAAGTTACCAACATTTAGCCGTAGTGTAAAGCACACTTCGCCGAATTTACCACTTACCAACCGCCTGATCGCAAGATATGTTAATTGTCGTGTAATGAAATTGTACTACCACACACCGCAATCACAATTGTTTTGTGTTTTTGTTTAGCACCTGCAAGATAAGTTTTTTCCGATGCGATGCGATCATGCCATCGCACATTGTGCCCGCAACCATTTATGTTTACCTTTAAAGTTCTGCGGGTCATATTATTTGTATTGTGATGGGACAAGTGCATTCAAACATCGCAAGGCTTTAAGTTTGTCCGTGTTCGTGATAGTTAAATGTTAATACCTGCGATCTGCGATCGAGCGCGGGACGCGACGTGATTTCAAATATGGAACTGATAAAACTTCAGGTCCAGGATTTTGTGTTTTGAACATGTTTTGTACGTGTTTTGTGTATAAATGACATAACAAAGAAACATGCGTACACGAATCCATGCGCCGTTTAAATGAAGAAATGGATTTTGGCAACATAAGAATGACTGGTCGTTAAATGTCCATCCAGCATTGAATCTGCATTGATATCTTTAGGTTTTCAGGCTTCAGCCATTTGTATTAAAAGAAATTTAAGCTCATCAGTGAGAGTTGAATAGAAAAACAAATTTTGTTCATCTCCTGTTGAATCATGGTCTGTCTTTGTATTTTTTTTTCCCACATTTTTTTCATTATCCGTGTTATGGGGGATTTATCCCTCTGTGTTATTGTCTCGTTCAATATTTACAAAATGGTATCAGAGTATGTATAGGCTCTCAATAAAGGAATAAGCTCTCTTTACTAAAGAATCTGTAAGATTTTTTATTTGTAGAAGCAGAAGTCTCCAGTAGTGAGAAAGCTTTTACAGAAGTGACAAAGTTTTTGTTTACACATTCAGAATGGCACCAGCGGGCACAAACCTGACAAATCCACAATTACCATAGTTCAGTGGTAAAAGCTATGATTATTGGGCCATTACAATGAGGGCCATGTTTGCTTCACAAGATATATAGGAGCTAGTAAAAAGTGGCTTTCTAGAACCAACAATTGCAACAACGCTTAATGCTTTGACAACAACAGATAGAGGCTTGTTGAAAGATAATAGGAAGAAGGACTCCAAAGCCCTCTTCTATATCTTCCAAGAAGTACATGAGATTATTTTACCAAGTGTTACAGTAGCACCAAAGTCGAAGGAGGCATGGGATATTATTAAGACAACCTATCAAGGCATAGAGAAGGTGAAGACATCAAAATTACAAATGTTGAGGAGAGATATTGAAACTCTATGTATGAAAGAGTCTGGTAACATAGACTCATTCTTCACACATGTGATTGGGTTGGTTACCTAGATAAGATCTCATGGAGGGACACTTGATGAAAGAATAATAGTGGAGAAAATCCTAAGAAGTCTACCATCTATATTTGATGCCATAGTAGTGGCCATAGAAGAGACAAAGGATCTCTCACAATTTTCAGTGAATGAGATTTGTGCATCATTGATGTCTCATGAACATAGACTGAACAGAGCAACGAACTCGTCAATGGAGCATGCTTTCAAGAGACAAATGTCTTTTGGTCAAGGTAGAGATCGAGGAAGATCAAACTACCGAGGAAGTGGAAGAAGCCCATAAAGAGGTGGAAGAAGCAGCCCTACAAGCACAAGTGGAAGGGGTAGAAACTAGAATCAAAGCGAAGGCTCAAGCCAAAATCAAGAATAAAGATATAGGTATGACAAATCTCAAGTCCAATGTCATTATTGTAAGTATGGCCATTATGCCAATGAATATAGAAAGAAGAAAAATGACATGTGTAATAAACAAAATGTAAATTTTACAAGAGAAGATCATAACCAAGGAAATGTGCTTTTAACTTGTAATGTAGCACAAGAAAAACAAAAAGATATATGGTTGTTAGACTCAGGTTGTAGAAACCATATGACTGGAAACATAGCAATGTTTTCCAATCTGGATGAGAATGTGAAATCTGAAGTGAAAATGGGTACTGATAGTAAAGTCTATGTTATGGGGAAAGGAAGAGTATCAATACTAACAAGGAAGGGAGAAAATAAGTTTGTGCCTAGTTTCTATTATGTATCAGGCCTGAAAAGTAACCTTTTGGGCATTGGATAACTCGTGAACAAGGGCTAGAATGTGTTTTTTAAGAATGATGTATGTACAATCATGGATATACCTCCAAGTAAAAGGGTCATTGCAGAAGTGCATATGACAAGAAATAGGATGTTTTCTCTCAATATTAGAATAGACTTGAAGGAAGGAGGAAATGTACCAGCTGTAACACAAGAGGTCTTTCAAGAAGATGTGAAAGATGCAAACTGGTTATGGAATTTGAGATTTGGACATCTCAGTTTCGGAGGTTTAAATTTGTTGCATAGAAAAGGAATGGTAAGAGGACTACCACTCATAGAGAAACTAGACAGCCTATGTGAAGGTTGCGTCTTAGGCAAACAACACAGATAATCCTTTCTAGCAGGAAAGAGTATAAGGGAAAAGGAACCCTTAGAGATTGTCCACTCAGATTTGTGTGGACCAATGCAAAAACCATCTTTAGCTGGCAGTCATTATGTCTTGACATTTATTGATGATTACACAAGAAATACTTGGGTTTATTTTCTGAAATAGAAGAGTGAAGTGTTTGAACAGTTCTACCACTTCAAAGCTCTTGTTGAGAAGCAAAGTGGGCACTACATAAAAGTGCTAAGAACTGATAGAGTAGGAGAGTATATCTCCAAAGACTTCCTATGTTTCTGTAGGGAGCATGAAATACACAAGAAGTTTACCACAAGGTATACACCATATAAAAATGGTGTTGCAAAAAGAAAAAATAGGACCATCGTGGACATGGTCAGAAGTATGTTGAAGGCAAATCATTTTCCAAATGGGTATTGGGCAGAAGCTGTGAATTTTGCAGCTTATATTTTAAATAGATGTCCAACCAAAGCTGTTATGAATAGATTTCCAAAAGAAGCATGGAGTGGAACAAAGAAATTTGTCACTCACATGAGAGTATTTAGATGTGTGGCATATTCAAATGTTTCGGATCAGTTAAGGAAGAATTTAGACAGCAAGGGGGAGAAGTGTATATTTGTTGAATACAGTGATGAATACAAGGCCTACAAACTCTATAATCCATCAACCAATAAGGTAATAATCAACAGAGATGTGAAGTTCATTGAAGAAGAAGCTTGGGATGGAAGTTTAGAAAATATAGTGAATGTGAAGACATGTATGTCTCACAAAGAGCAAGAGGAATTGATTGTAGACAATAATTCCTCCATGGTGGCCCTCCTCCACCTACACAAGCTCAGCAGAGCACACCAAAAGAAAGCAATAAAACAACCTTGAGAAATCAAGGAAGTGGCTCTCCAAGCACACCATAGTGATCTGCAACTCCCTCGAGTTCAAGTGGAACTCCAAGCGCGCCAAGAAGACCAAGATTCAGAAATTTGAGTGAAATTTTTGAGTAAGAAGAAGTTGATAATAATGCTGGTCTGAATTCTTTATTTTCTTTGTTTTTTCATGTTGATGACCCAATCCATTTTGAAGATGCAACAACAGAATAAGAATGGATTGAAGCAATGAATGAAGAGATTGGAGCAATATAAAATAATGATACATGGGAGTTAGTGGAGCTCCCACAAGGTAAAGAAGTGATTGGAGTAAAATGGGTCTATAAGACCAAGAGAAATGTTGAAGGCAAGATAGAAAGACATAGAGAAAGACTTGTTGTCAAAGGCTACAAGCAACAACAAGGTAGAGACTATGAAGAAACCTTTGCACCAGTTGCAAGGATGGAGACAATGAAGATAGTGTTTTCCATTGCAGCACAACAAAAGTGGAAAGTATACCAAATGGATGTAAAGTTAGCATTCTTGAATGGAGTTTTGAAAGATGAGGCATATGTTGAACAACCTCCTGGATATGAAATTGAAGGCCAAGGGCACAAAGTGTGCAAGTTGAAGAAATCTCTTTATGGGCTTAAGCAAGCACCAAGAACATGGTATAGTAGGATTGATGCTTAACTAATGAATAATGGGTTTGAAAAGTGTGATGGTGAACCCACACTCTACATTAAAGAAAATGACGGTAAAATCCTTATTGTTGTTTTAGACGTAGATGATTTAAATTTCATAGGCAATGAATTTTCTCTCATTACTAATCTTAAAGCAGTCATGAAGATTGAATCTGAAATGACTAAATTGGGTTTATTGAGATATTTTTTGGGTATTGAAGTAAACCAAAATGAAAATGGAATTTTTATTTCCCAAGAAAAATATGTTGAAGAAGTTTTAAAGAGATTTAACATGCATAACAACAAAGCAGCAGCAACTCCAACTGTCATGGGCTTGAAGTTAAGAAAAGAATATTGCAAGAAAAACGTTGATCTGACATTGTATAAGAGCATAGTTGGTAGTCTAATGTATTTTACTACAACTAGGTCTGATATTATGTATGTTGTAAGTTTAATTTCCAGATTCATGGAGACACCAAAAGAGACAGATTGGAAAGAAGCCAAAATAATTTTGAGGTATGTGAATGGAACAAAGGAGTATGGTGTTCTATACTTCTCCACTGATAATTTTAAGTTGATTGGTTACACTGATAGTGATTGGGCTGGAAGTGTAGATGACAGAAAGAACACATCTGGGTATGTGTTTCATTTGGGATCGGGAGCCATTTCATGGGCTTCCAAGAAGCAAGCAATAGTTGCATTATCTATAGTAGAAGCTGAATATGTGGCAGCCGTAGTAGCAACATGCCAAGAATTATGGATGAGAAGGATGCTAAGGAGTTTGTGTCATGAGAAAGACAAGGGACCCAAAATTTATTGTGATAATAGCTTAGCAATAGCATTATCGAATAATTATGTTTTCCACATGAGAAAAAAACATATTGATGCAAAATATCGTTTTATAAGAGAATTGATTAACAATGGTGAGATTGTTTTGCAACATTGCATGATAGAGGAATAGTTTGTTGATATCCTCATAAATCCATTGGGATAGAAGAGTTTTTTTTATCTCAGACAGTGTCTGCGAATGACTGATAGCAGAAGTTGTGATTAAGAGGGAGTGCTGGAATTAGCTCCCAACCATCACCATCAATAAGTAGTGGCAGTCATCAATTTTTGTAGTAGATAAGGACAAGCACAGATCTAAGAGCTCGAAGGCATTTTCACGCAATCCATGCAAAAGATCAAAAGCCAAGTACCCGACCATAACTCTGTGTTATTTCTTCAACCACCACTTTGACTTACCTTTTGCCCACAGGCATAGCACACAAGCTTTTGTTTTAACCCTTAAGCCCTTTCGCCATAACTTATTCTATCGCCGATGTGATATCGTCGGGACCCAATGTACACTCAACCGCTTTGAAAAGCCGTGCATTTCCTTTGTTATCCGTCATTTCCTTACCTTTTATGCTTGTCGCACTTACCAACATTTAGTAACAGCGCAGAGCACACTTTGCTGAATTTACCACTTAGCAACCGCCTAACCGCAAGCTATGTTAATTGTCGTGCGATCCGATTGTGCTACCTCACATCGCAATCGAAACCATTTTTTTTTTTCCGTTTGGTGCTCGCAATATAAGTTGTTTGTGGTGCGATGAGATCGTGCCATCACACGCCCGCAGCCATTTATGTTTACCCGTAAAGTTTCGGGGGTTATGTTATTTGTATTGCAATGCGACAAGCGCATTCATACATCACAAGGTTTTAAGTTTATCCGTCTTCGTGCTAGTTAAATGTTAATATCGTCGATCTGCGATCTGCGATGGAGCGTCGGACGCAACGTGATTTTAAAGCCGGAATCGATAAAACTTCAGGTTCAGGATTTTGTGTTTTGAATGTGTTTTGTACGTGTTTCATGTATAAACAACAAAATGAAGAAACAAGCTTACACGGCTCTTTGCGCCATTTAAATGAAGAAATGGATTTTGACAGCAAAAGAATGACTGGTGGTCCATCCAACATTGAATTTGCATTGATAGCTTTAGGTTTTGAGGCTTTGGCCATTTGTATTAAAAGAAACGTAATTTCATTTTGTTAGTTAGACTTGAATAGAAAAACAAATTTTATTCCTCTCATGTTTAATCACTAGCTGTCTGTATATTGTTTATTTCCACATTATTTGCATTTTCTGTGTTGTGAGAGGAGCATCCCTCTATATTATTATTTCGTTTAATATTTCCAACATTATCATATTTCCATTTCCATAAAATGACATATTAAAGCAAACATTTAACCTCTTTTATTATGCTTACGGATTCTTTTCTATTTAAAATGTCCAAAAAATATTAACATCTTTTATTCTGTTTAAAGATTTTTATTATATTTAAAGATTTTTATTTATGTAAATGGGTGTTGTAAATAGATTAGTTTTTGGAATTTAGGTTGTGCAATATTTGTTAACTTTTAATTGTATATGAATTTCGCATTCTCAAAAATTAGACATTAAAATTATAAAGAATTTATAAAATCTACATTAAAACGATGAAAAATTTAAGACTGAGATTTATACTTCCAAAAAATAAATTAAAAAATTAAAATTATCACTATTCACTTCAAATTAGACAATTAAACTAGCCAGTTGAGATCATACTTCAAATAGAGTACCGTTAATCATATGATATGTATATGTATTTCTATATGTATTCATTTTTTCATTTTTTCTGTGAATCCAGGGCTCCGCTTAGGGTTGAGGCTCGAATTCGTGTATTTATACGACTTGTCTTCCACCTCTATGTAGTTTCCAATTAGCCATCTCTGCAATTATTTCTTAATGGATATTGGATCTCTATTATGGTATTCTGGGACGGGGCTCACCTCCGTCTTTATATCATGTGGACTCTTTGACCTGTGGAGGAGGAAGAAGACTTTTTGCAGGCTTCCTCCCGCGCCTGCAGGATGGCCGATTGTGGGAAACCTGTTCCAGTTGGGTAACAAACCTCTCTTCCACCTCGCTCACAAGTACGGCCCTGTCATGCGTGTTTCTCTTGGAACGAAAACTACAGTGGTGGTCTCTTGTCCTGCCATGGCTAAGCAAGTTCTCAAGACCCATGACCATGTTTTTGCGGGCCGGACGGTCATACAGTCAATTCAGTGCCTTTCTTACGACAAATCCTCAATAATTATGGCGCCCACTGGCGTATGCTCAGACGTATGAATAAGAAAACCTCGTGAGGCATTGTCTTAATGCTAATATTTTGGAAAACTAATATAAAGGTCGATATCAATGCTTTTAAAGTCGTCGGATGGAATGGCGGTTGCTGACTATGTGCTCACAAATTTGTTTAATTAATGTTTAACAAGGACGTACAAGACTATGTCCTTGTAAACTTTTTTCAAATATTGTTTTAGATGATTGTTATTAATTATAAAGTTATATTTAATTTAATTTTTTAAATCTATGAATCTAATTAAAGATAGTAAAATTTATTTTGTCAACTAATTAAATTTAAATCTAAGGATGAACAATATATACCCCACCACATTTTATAACGCATAGTCAAGGAAATAAGGCTCGCATTAAAAAACATCTTCTGTGGTATTTGGGGAACGGGAAATTCGAAGATCAATTCGAATCCTTAATAACTAGTCAAGTTATTGAAAATCCATGAGGATCTAATCTCGTCGGATGATTGGTTGATCTATGAAAGAAAATTCATGTTGTGAGATATTTCAAAGCGGGATGGTTTTGGTTTGTAAATTTGTTGGGATCTAGAGATAGTCTATTGATGATTTGTTGGGACCTAGATTAACATAGTCTATTGATGATTTGTTCGTTGTTTATTGATGTCATTGTTTGTTGGGTACGCCCTTAGGAATTGAGTTATTGGTTGGGTACTTCTTTAGGAATTGGGTTACTAGGATTCTTAGTGAGGAATTAGGTTCTTATGGTTTAGTGATATAGGGGAAAATTTGGAATTGGAATTTTTATTTTTTATTTTTTATATATTATAATACATGATATGTTATTTAAATAAAAAAATAAAAAAATAAAGTAGAATTTTATTTTAAATTATTATTATTATTATTAATTATAAAAATGAATATTTTAAATAAGTGGTACATTTGTATTCAAGTTTTTTTTAAATATGTTGGTTTTGTGGAATTGATGAAATATTAGTTCTACCAAGTGGAATAGTGACAATTGTTTCTACTAAGTTACTGATTTTATCATGGAGATTTATCTCATTTATCAAGGTTATTGTTAATTTATAAATAAGGTTTATTACAACACCTTTCAATACCATCACTTATCAATATCACATGCCCAAAAAATCATAAGTCACACTGTATGACCCCAATATCAGGTATGTCATGTTCTCAAAAAATAATAAATTTTACTTTTTCTAATGTTGGCCAAAGCATTAACCTAATCTTGAATTTTATATAACTTGAATATTTAGATTATATATAACTTTTTTAACTTATTAATGGGCTGATTAACTATTAAAATACAACTATGTATTATTTGTATAATTTGAATGGATAGTAAATTATATACGTGAATTTGAATGGATCATAAATTTACCTTTAACAAAAAAATTTACCACATTGAATTTCCAAATTAAGTAAAATTTTAAACATATTAACTCTTTACTAAAGTCAATACCATTTCCTAAATCAAAGAAAAAGAGTTAATTCAACACAAACAATCAAAATCCAAAATATTTTAATATTTCTTTTAATTAAATATTTGTAAAATGAATCTTTAAAAATAAAACCCATATTCTATGGATAAATTAAAATATTTAAAGACATAAATATTTCCCCATCAAAATTGCAATATTTTAAAATTTAAATAAATAAAAATATAAATAAACATGAGGTATGGTAAATAAATAGAACCTGTTTTTATACTTACTTGAGAGCTATGGTAAATAAATAAAAATATATATAAACAAGATGTATGGTAAAAAAATAAAAGTTCTTTTTATATTTACTCCATAAACAATATTATATTTTAAAAAACTTAAAAAGGAGGTTTTATTTAGATGAAGCCTATGGGAGGAATACCATGGGACAAATCAATATTGATACCATGGCCAAATACCATATTTATAAAATAAGTATGGTAAATAAATAAATATAAAAGAGGTATAAAGAGGTATGATAAATAAATAAATATAAAATAGGTATAAAAAGGTACGATAAATAAATAAATATCAAAGAGGTATAAAGAGGTAAGGTAAATAAATAACAATATAACAAATAGGATTATAAATAAAAATCCAATTATATAACAAGAATATGGGCCAAATACCATAGTAAATAAAAGATGTATGGTAAATAAATAAAAATATAAATTAACCAGAGGTATTGTAAGTAAATAAAACCTCTTTTCATATTTACTCTATAATCTGCTTTATATATATTTATGAATATTTATGTTCATTAGTTTACATAACTAACAAGAAATAGAGAGAGAGAGAGAGAGAGATAAGGGAGAGATGGAGAGAGAGTGTGTATGTTTAGGGGTGAGATAAAGAGACAAAGTAAGATGTATGAAAAGAAGGGGGGAGAGAAGAAGAGAGAAGGAAAGAGGGAGGGATATAGTAATGTAGTTGGAGAGAGAGAGGGGTGAAAAGAGAGAGAGAAAGAAAGGGAGATGGGGGAAGAGATAGGATTAGAGAGAGAGAGCGAGAGGGGGGGAGAGAGAGAGATAGAGAGAGAGAGAGAGAGAGATGGGGGAAGAGAGAGGATTGGAGGGAAAAGGGAGAGGGAGGTAGGAGAGAAAGGGAGAGAGAGGAGGAAAGTGATGGGGGAAGAGAGAGTATTGGAGGGAAAAGGGAGAGGGAGGTAGGAGAGAAAGGGAGAGAGAGGAGGGAAGAGAGAGGGAGTTAGGAGAGAGAGAGAGAGAGAGAGAGAGAGAGAGGAAGGATGAGAGAGAGGACTTGAGAGAGAGGAGGAGAGAGGGATTGATAGAGACATGGAGTTGGAGGGGGAGATATGTAGGAAATAAGAAATATAGAGAATGAGAAGTGGAGAGAGAGGAGGAGTGACAAGGGAGAGACAGAGAGAGAGCATGTATGTTTGGGGCTGAGATAAAGAGACAAATAAGGAGAGATGGAGATAGGGAGGGAGAAGGAGATATAAGGAGAGAGGGAGGGATATAGTAACATAGTTGGTGGGTGAAGAGAGAAAGAGAGGGAGAGAAAGATGGGAGAGAAAGGTAAAGAGAGGAAGGAAGAGAGAGGATGTGAGAGAGTGGAGAGAGGGAGGGAAAGAGAGATGGACTTGGAGGGGGAGGGAGACGGAGGGAAGAAGAAAGACATAGAGAGAGAAATGTGGAGAGAGAGAGAGAGAGTGAGTGAGTGAGTGATAAGGAAGATGGAGAGAGAGGGAGAGAGGACAAAAGGAGGAAAGAGAGATTTCGGCAAAGGAGAGAAAGAGAAGGGGAAGATAGAGATATAGATGGAAGGTGAAGAGAGGGAAGAAGAGAGAGATGGGTAGAGGAGGGCATTGACAAAGAGATTGATATATATGGAGTTCAAGAGCGTGTGTTTTTAGGGGGGTGAGATAGAGAGACAAAAAGAAGAGATGGAGGGGATATAGATATGGATGGAGGGTGGAGAAAGGGAAGAATATTTCTCACACTAGATGGATTGATGTAAGTGGAAATGGTGATTTATAATCATATTTGATTATTTGCACTATATGCATCGATTTTAGTGTAGATATTTATTTCTATTGATATTTGATTACTTGCACTAGATGCATTGATTTCAGTGTAGGTGGTGATTTCTCATACAATTTGATTGCTTACACTGAATTTGTTGATTTCAATTTAGATGTCGATTTATAATTATATTTGATTACTTGCACTAGATGAATTGATTTCAATGTAGATGATTTCTAATCCTATTTGATTGTCTTCACTAAATGCATTGATTTCAGTGTAGATGGCGATTCCTAATCCTATTTGATTTCTTTGAGTAAATGCATTGATTTCAGTGTAGATGTTGGTTTCTAGAGAGAGAGAGAGTGAGTGATCAGGAATATGGAGAGAGAGGGAGAGAGGAAAAAAGGAGGAAAGAGAGATATTAGCGGGGGAGAGGGAGGGAAGAGGAAGATAGAGATATAGATGGAAGGTGAAGAGAGGGAAGAAGAGAGAGATGGGGAGAGGGGGTGATTGAAAAATAGATTGATATATATGGAGTGCGAGAGCGTGTGTGTTTAGGGGGGTGAGATAGAGAGGAAAAAAAGAATAAATGGAGGGGGATATAGATATGGATGGAGGGTGGAGAGAGGGAGGAATATTTCTCGCACTAGATGGATTGATATAAGTGGAGATGTTGATTTATAATCCTATTTGATTATTTGCACTAGATATGCGATTTGATGCTAATTTTATATTTATTTAATGATATTTGTTATACTTTGCACTAGATGCATTGATTTTAGTGTAGGTGGTGATTTCTAATACTATTTGATTGCTTGCACTGGATGTGTTGATTTCAATTTAGATGTCGATTTATAATTATATTTGATTTCTTGCACTAGATGCATTGATTTCAATGTAGATTATTTCTAATCCTATTTGATTGTTTGCACTAAATGCATTGATTTCAGTGTAGAGGGCGATTTCTAGTCCTATTTGATTGCATTGAGTAAATGCATTGATTTCAGTGTAGATGTTGGTTTCTAATCTTATTTGATTGCTTGCATTAGGTGCATTGATTTCAATGTAGAAGTTATTTTGTAATCTTATTTGCTTGCTTGCATTAAATGCATTGATTTCAATGTACATGTTGATTTATGATTTGATGTAATTGGATATATGACAGTACATTAATTTTAATGTGATTGGATTAAGAATGTGCATTGATTTTAGTGTAAGCACAAAAAGTTATTGACAATGTACATTGATTTTTGTGTTATAGCAATTTAACCTATTAATATTGGAGAGTAAGCGGGACAAGTTATCATGTTTACTATAACAACTCGAGCTAATGATTTAAATGGTTTACGATTTAAATTTTCTTTTTCATATAATCATATGAAAAGATAACAAAACTAACAAGGGTGGCAATAAGAATAGTAGAAGAAAATAGTTTGAGATTGATCACAATGAAGACTATTTGTAACATGAGTACATTCTTATTATTCACATTTTCTATCCTTCAACACTCTTACTGTCACTTTGCATTCAAAAAAAATATTTCATTATTTTTCATCATTATAGTTATTAACAATATTTATCGTCTCAACGAACTGAAGTAACTAAGAATATTTAAAATTAAAATGACCAAGTTAATCTCAGAAATATTTAGCATATCTAAAATGATTATATTAATATTTGATATATTTACATATTATTCATAAAATTAATCATATCTTCGATATATTTTCCTTGGGAGCACATGACTCAAACCAGCCTAGATCCATCTTAACTCCGGATCTAGGGATCAAATCTCTCGAGGTGCAAATCTTTCCTCAAGTTTTGCACTAAAAAAAGAGGTTTGCACCTAGAGAGATTTGATCCCTCTCCGCCTTTGATAGATCCGGAGTTAAGATGGATCTAGGCTGGTATAACATTAAAATGAAAAAAAAGACATAACTACTTTGCAAAATAAGTTTGAACTTCTTTTTTTTTGAGTTTCAAAAAATAAAATCACTGAGTCAAATCTCCTCTACACTCTTAAATTAGACAATTAGGCAGTACTTGTTGTGCCAAATTGTATCCATATGCTGTTTTTATCATAAAATAATAAAAGCTACACACATTCAGTAATGTATTCATGTTATGTTAACATTCACCTCGACGAGTTCAACGTTTGGTGGAAACTGATTCTTGTCAGCATAAGTAGCTGGTAAGCGGACATGCTTAACTTTAACGAATTTTTCTTTAACAAGGGGTTGAAAATAAATTATCAACTTTGGTTTCCCTGAGCTTAAGTTGATTGAGGATATGTTTTGGGTGGTAAGTTGATCGAGGAATTTTTTTTGGGGGTGGTTTAATGTTTTCAAAAGTAGTTTTCATTCTTAATCCGTTATGAGTTATAGTGAAAAATTAAACGACGTGAAAACTAAACCACACACAAAATACACCTCGTAAATTTAGTAAGCAAAACATTGACACCCAGTTCCACTCTCAAAAGCTTTCATCTACAGTAGTTGGTATTTGGTTTAATAAGATTTCATGTGCGGAAGCTTTCAGCTACAGTAGTTGGCATTTGGTTTAATAAGATTTCATTTGCGGTGGTTGGTGTTGAATGGCTGTTAATATTTGCTGGCAGGTTGCAGTTGATTTTACAAAACGAAACATAAATTTAGCCAGGACTATATGTAGGCCCAAGGTTGGGAAACTGAAAAAGAACTTTTTTTTTTAATAATTTAAAAGTAAAAAAAAATAAAAAATCCATACTTCTAGTTTCAAAATGCCTTTTCAAATCATTTGATAGCGTTGCTGGTACTTTTCATATTTTTATATATTTAGTTTTATATGATTTGAGAAGGTTTCTTTTCCTTTTTTTTTTAATATTTAAATAATTTTTTTTAATCTTAAATGATTTGGTAGTGTCTTTTTATTAATTTAAAAATATATGAGGTGTTGTTATTTTTGTTAAAGATATACTATATTAAATGTTATTATTTTAATAATAATAAAATAATATGTAATTTAATAATTTTTTTTTCAAAGAAAATATCAAACTCTTTATATTTATAAAAAGTTAAGTGTGTATATACATTTAAGCATTTCTTGGGAAA
This sequence comes from Pinus albicaulis, assembly GCA_034641835.2. NCBI lineage: Eukaryota > Viridiplantae > Streptophyta > Pinopsida > Pinales > Pinaceae > Pinus > Pinus albicaulis. The sequence continues at coordinate 275,655,034 of CM076583.1, forward strand.
TATCCATTTTCTTTCCATTTTGCGGCCAAAAAGTTTAGCCTTTTCGCATAGCCACAGTGCTGTATAGGGTGTGCAAGTTCAAAATCTTCCTTTTGTTAAGGGAAAAATAGCCAATTGTCCGTCGGCTTAGTGTGGAATCACCAAAATGCAAAAGCATTTCCTCGGTCTCCTCTTTGGAGGAAACAACCTGATTAAACAAAAAAAATATAACCTGTTATGAGGAGCATAAAGAAACAGGTTCGTGGGCCTCCTCTTATGAGGAAAAACAACCCAAAAAGGAATAAAACAGACAATATATAGAGTTTTTAAGAAGAGCTTCAGAGGAACAAATCCTCATCCCAGTTTTGTGAAACATACATATTATCATTTTCAGCATCAAAAAGTATGAAAATCTGACAATAGCTATATAGTGAAAAAACAACTGATAACCACTCAAGCAAATGGAGGGTGGTCTGAATCCACAGAGCCTTCTGTCCCTATTTCTCGTCTCCTCCAGCTGGCTAAATTTTGCTGTACACCCTCCTTAGAAAGGAGGTTTGCAATGGCATTCATTTCCTTGTAAATATGACATAAATCAATGTGAGTAAAATGATTCTTAAATAACGAGCATTCATCAAGGATAGGAAGTCAAACATATTTTGAACAAACAAATTCCTTGGTAAACCATTTGATGACGTTGAGTGAGTCCCCAAAAATCCGAACATCAGGAATATGCAAGTGTGCGAGCCAGCAAAAGGAGGAGGTGAAAAGCTTTTATCTCAGCATAGTTGTTGGTTCCCTGACCAAGTCCGATAGAGGCTTCCATTTTTCTTGATTGGTTAAGGTGAAAAACAATTCCAGTGCCATATTGGTTCGCCGGATCTGATGCTCCATCAATGTAAGCCCAAGATATAGCACCCATAATTATCTCACGGATTATGACCCTTTTATTTGTTGAAGATTCTTGCTCTGCGAGAAGGGAGTAGATGGCTACATCATTCTGAGCGATGATGTGGAAGAGGGTTTCAACAATCCTGAAAAGAGCATGGTTCCTGGCCAACCAAATTCCTGAGGCCATAATCAGGGGGATCGATTTTTGTTTTTCAGTCTCGCACCCATTCCACCATGTTTTCCAGGCCTCCTTAATCGAAGGACCGACGTAATGCTGTGTGCAACCCACTAGGTTTTGGACCCATTCCCATTCCTTTTGATTGAAAGAATAGTGAAGGAATAGATGAGTCACTGATTCAGAGCCCTGTTTGCATGGTGGGCATCTCCCCAGCCCCTCCTTCTTCCTTTTTTGTAAATTGTCCCACGAGGAGATCTTATTTTCCAGTAGGCACCAAAAGAAGAGGAAAAATTTTACAGGGTTGTTCAGCTTCCAAAGGGTTTTATGCTACCATTCGGCCTCCTCCCACCCTTTCTTCCCCATTAGATGAGAATACTCAGACTTTGGTAAGTATGTGCCTGAGGGCACTAAGCCCCATCTGAGGGTGTCTGGGTCCTCTCGGATGCGCACATTCATTCTAAGAATCTCTTCGGTGTATTTGTTCCATGATTCTACCCAAATTGGATCGAGCTGGATATCGTCCTCATTTTTCCAGCCCTGCGCCCAGATGGATGAGACTTCGGACTTTATGAATTAACTAAGGAACAAGAGACCTTTGTCTACAAGATGTGCTTTGCAAGCCTCCGGGAGGGAGTAATTTCCATTGCAACTGACCCAAGTGTCCAACCCTAGTCTGATCTGCTACCCATTTCCAACCTTCCAGACCAGACCTTCCTCTATCAGGTCCATGGCTCTGAGGGTGGCTTGCAAAAATTGCGACCCACCCTTACTGGACCTCACAAGGTTCCAGACCCAATCCATAATGTCTCCAGGATCAATGTACTTCCTTCTCATTACTGTGGACCAAAGGGAGTCCTTGGTCAATAATGACCACCCCATTTTGGCCGCAAGGGACTTGACAAAGGAGGGAAGCTCCTTTATTCCCCAACCCCCCAATTCTTTTGGGCATGCTATTTTATCCCAGGCCACCCAAGACAGGGAGTGGTCCTCTTTGGGTCCTGCCGAAAAGAATTTATGACAGATTTTCCTTATGCGCTCCAAGATCCCCCACGCCATCCAATAAAGAACGGCCCAGTAGATAGGTATGGCCATTAGGATAGACTTGATGAGGGTGAGTTTCCTTGCTCTGGACAACCATTTGTAGCTCCAACACTTAACCCTTTTTTCAATTCTGGCCACCATCCACATCCAGTCAGCTATACGATAAGAATCCTGCTTGAGATGGAACCCAAGGTATCTGACACTTTCCGAAAATTGTTTGACCACAAACTGGAGGGAGTTTATGACAAATTTGGATTCATCCTCTGATAGTCCTGTAACCATGATAGAAGATTTGTGTTGATTGATGCTCATTCCAGTGGCTTTTAAGAAAAGCACTAGGGATTCTTTGAGATGTAAGGAGTCCCTACAACTGTCATTGCTGAAGAGTAGGATATAATCTACAAACATTATATGAGTGATTCTGAGATTTGTAGCTACCTCCGTGACTCCTCTTATGTCCCCTTTCATTTCGCCTCCAAAATCAATTGACTTAGACCTTCAGCTGCCAGCAAAAAAAGAAGGGGGGAGAGGGGACAACCTTAGCGAAGGCCTCTTTCCTTTTTGAAGAAGGGGGAAGCAGCTCCATTTATCAGAACAATAAAACTAATATCAGTAATACATCCCATCACCCATCATATAAAGTCATAGTGAAAGCCAAAATGGGTGAGGAGTCTAATAATAATCCAAATAATCTTGTCATAAGCCTTTGAGAGGTCAATTTTGATGATCAACCCTTTCCTTCCATGTTTCTTCATACTATGAAGGACTTCTTGTGCGAGCCCTATGGCTTCATGGATCCTTCTTCCTTCCAGAAAACCAAATTGTTCCTTTGAGATATGGTTCGATGGAATGGGCTTGAGTCGTTCGACAATGAATTTTTCAATGATTTTATAAAGGAAGTTACAGAGGGCTATAGGTCATAAATCATCAAAAGAAGTCGGGGCATCCATTTTGGGAATGAGGGCGATGAAGGTGGAATTTAGTGATTCCAGGATTTCACCATTTAATCTGGATGCTTCAACCACTGCGGTCAGATCGTCTCCTGGGGTTTCAAAGAATTGCTGGAAAAATTCCATTGTCCATCCATCTGGGCTTGGGATTTTGTCCCTCAGCATGGCCTTTAATATGCCCTCTAATTCTTCTTTGGTGACCCGACAGTCAATTAATTCCAAACATTCTTCATCCAGATAGCCCAGGAAAACATGGGCTGCCTTGACCACTTCAAAAATAGTGATCTCTCCCAGGGCTTTATATAGTCTTATAAAATGGGTCGATCCCATTTTGGCAAGACCCTCGAAGGATGTGACTACACCTTCCTCTTCATCTCTCATTTCCCATATAGTGTTGGAGATTTTCCGTCCCTTAGCATAGTTATGGAAGAACTTAGTCTTATCGTCCCTAGAAGATAACTAAATTTCCCTACTCTTCAGTCTCCATTATTCCTCCCTTACAAGAAAGATCTTCCTTCGTTCAGCTTTGAGCCCTTTGATCACCTCCCTTTTCTCCGGGGTCTCATACCCATCTTCTACTAGATCCTCTAATATTTCTAATACATTCCCAATCCAGGATAAACAAGCTTCCTCGTCAACCTTATTTTTATTAGCCCATGCCATGGTGGCCTTCTTCATTGTTTTGAGATTATTCAGGAAAAATTCCGTGACATTAAGAGTTTCATCATAGGAGTGAGGGATCGAGGATTTTTTGAAAAGGGAGTTAAAATATTCCTCCTATAGCCAACCTGAATTAAATTTAAAAAGGGCACCTGGCTTACTAGTTCTTCCTATGAGCTCAAGAAGAATGGGAATAAATCCAATATATCATTGTCTAAGCATCATGAATAAATCCATTAGATCATCCTTCATCAGAAAACGGTCCAATCTCTTGGCGACCCTGTCTTCCCTAGCTTTCTTGTTCCTGCACGTATGTTTCAGCTTTAAGGGGTTAAGGTCTAGGAGGCTAGCTTCACAAATCCATCAGTAGAAAAAGTTTGATAGAGGGCCAGGACGAGTGTTCGGCCTACAAGATTCTGAAATACCAATGGAAAATTTTAGATCCCCTTCCAGGATGAGGTTTGAGGGCGACAAAAGGGATTTGTTTCAAAGAGAAGACCAAAAAACCTCCCTATCCTGGCAAGGACCATAGATGTTCAGGAGGTTGAAGTTTTGTCCCAGATCGAGGGAAGAAAACTCGATGTCTAATACTAGATCCAATCCCCAAGAATTTATAAGTTTTATCTTCCCCGTTTTAAAGCTAATGGCTAGTCCACTAGATCTCCCTTTGACATCGAGGCCTAAGAAGGTCCAACCAGGACAGAGTTTTTACAAAGAACATTTACCATTATCACCAGCCCCCAGAGTATCTTGTAACATGACGAAATCAAGCATTTAGAAATCAAACATAGCCTTAAGCGCTATTTTTTGGGTTTACTAGCCAACCCTCAATAATCGAGGGAAATAATAATAATTTTTTAACTGAGCTCGGGGTTTGCGCTGCTCTAAGCACCCTTGTCAGACTATGTTGTTTACCTTCTACAATATCCAGCATGGATTTCACTTGTGCTTTAGAAAGGTTTGATTTTATCCCCCTTTGTTTTGGCCTAGTAGGGGGGTCGCCTAAGATGCCTAAACCCTTGAACACAACCAAAAGGGAGTCCTTGTGATCTCGAGGATGAAGGTTATAGGGGCTGCACTCAATGGAAATTGGAGGGAGCTGGGGGAACTAGGAAGGGATCTTGGAATAGGAGGGACTCAAGCAGGGAAGGGAAATAATGGTACTGTCCAAGGGGAGACAAGGTTGAGGTTCAACAGACTAAGAAAACACAAAATGTGAAGGCCTGGAGGGACCAAGCTCTGAATCATATGCTATAATTTCAGAGACAAAAACTAAAAAAGAGATGGGGGGTTGAGGGACGGTACCCTCGTCCTTCCGCAACCTTGGTCTCCAAGTCGATATAGTTTGGAACTTGTTTTGAAGCTACTCCCATCTCCATCTTCGCAAGGTTCCTTGTCTCCCACATCGAGTGTTGAGGTTCCTACTTCTGAATAGGGTCATGATTTTGTTCCTAAGGCCCACCCTCTGAATCCACCTCCTTGCTATCCTTGGCCTAATTCTCCTTTACAGCATGAGGTCATAGGTGCATATGCTTATTTTTATTGGGCGTTTTTCACATAGGAAGGGGGAAATCCTTTGCAATATGTCCATAAGAGTGGCATCTGTGACACATAAAGGGTAGTTTTTCGTAGTCAAGAGCCTGAATAAAAGACCAATTCCTATAATGTATATGAATGGCTTCATAAAGACCTTCCTGGGGGTTAAGACGAACCAGGATTCTAGCCACATTGTATTCCCCTGTCTAGGTGAACGACATGTCTGCCTCTAGGAAGACCCCTATCTCGTCACCAATGTCTCTAAATATGTTCGGTGTCCATAGCTAATGGGGAAGGCCCGGTAATCTAACCCAGATGGGAAGGTCAACAAACTTCTCCCTTTGAGCATCGAAGAGGGGTGTCCAAGGTTTGAACACGATCGGGGTGCACCCGAAACACCATTGTTGTTTTAAGACCCAATTTTCCGATTCTACCGCTTTGAATTTCACCATGAACCACCCATTACTGAGATTGAGGACATCTAAATGAGGGTCCAGGGCCATCTGCTAGGCTTTCGTAGCCTATTTTTTTATGTAGCTTGCCGAAAGTTTTTTCCCACTTGCTTTGCCCACCAGTGTTAGTTCAACAGTCTTCATAACTTCATCGACTGCCACTTCTACCCCCATTCTCAAATTTGCGATTTTGTCTTTCTGCCTGAGTCCTTTGATTTTTTCCCTTGGGCTACGAGAGGCGTCCAAATCCCCAACACTGTTTTAAGTAAAGGGCATGGAGTAGGGGGGAAGGAGCTCCTCAGGGTCTCGGATATCTGTTACTGTCACTTCTTTACAGACAGGGCCTTCCAACCTATTCACCATTGAAAGGGACATGTGACCCTGAGTTGTTTCTAGCAAGATGTTCTACCCAATTTTGCATTGCAATGAGGACATCGACCCACCAGCCTTGTGGGGGTTTTCTATCTCATCAGCCAAATGACTGTCTCGAGGATTTTCAGTCGGCTTTAAGCTTCTACCCTCTGAGGTCGCTTCGGTGATGTGAACTCCACCCGTTGCCCTGAGGAAGTGTTGAAAATGGTTCTTCCTCACACTCACGAAAGGAAGATTAGGGATTTTTCCATGATCAACAGTCCCTTTTTTGCTGAGAGTCCCTCTTCCGAAGTTTCCTCGACTCGATTGTATGCCGCCGATAGAATTCCAAGCCGCATTCCTACTAGAGAAATTAAAGACAATGTCCTCCAATCCTCCCATTTTGTGGTAAGGGAACTGCAGCTCCTGAAACCTTTGAAAACCCCTATATTCTCATTGCTAATCCTCTCACCCTAAAGGAGCACCCAAAAATTCCGCTGAAGTGACTAACAGTTGCTTCTTCCCCTTCACCGCTTTGCGGGGGAGCCCTAGGATTTTAACCATCATTTCATCGACCCCCTTGACCATTCCCGAGCCTCTAGACATGTAGGCTTCCTTCTTAGCTGACCCAATGAAGTCCAAAATATTCTAGTCGGTTATCTCCTTTCCCCACATAACCAGCATGTCCTCCGGCTTGGGGTCTATCTCCACTCTATCCGATCCTTCGACCATTGCAGCCTTCTAAACCTATCAACAATGCCAAATTCAGGCTCCAAACACTACTCCGACCAGGACAACCCTTCATAAATAGGGTTAAACCCCCTTTTTTTCCTTCTCTCCTTATATAACCAACAACAAACCCCAACCTCCCTCCCTTCCAAGGTGGTGAGAGTTCTTCAACGACAGTAGGGTTAAACCCATTTGGTAAAATGATGAAAAAGACCCGATAATGAACATACCCTAACCATTCTATGGTAAAGGTATAGGAGTAAAAGGAAAAGTGGAAATGGATCAAGCAAGTAGTCACCAGTAGCTTAGCTCTTTTTGCCGCAATCCCGAATGCGTGACTATGACCTGCATCTGTCAGGCCGCATGTTGACTCCATGCCCCGTACTAAATGATTCTGCAAAGACCCACTCCTCAACATATGTCTTCTTCCATGATTGACGTGTCCCACTTTGCCTCGAGGGCCCCTCGTGGTTGCAGGCATGACAGATCCAGGCCTAGGTGGACTCCATTATCGTGTGTGGAAGCTTTTGAACAAGAAACCCTAGCTCCCCCTTTGCATGGAACTGTTGTTGTGTTCTATGTTTTCACCCTACTATCACAAATCTTAAGATTTCTCACTTACTTGATCCATATATTTCATTAAATTTAATATTATATATACATATATTTATATTTATATACGTTTTGTAACATTATATAATGTTATATTAAAAATATTGAAGGTATATTTATAATAAAATTTCAAAAGTTATATATACATACATATATACATACATTCATATATATATATATATATATATATATATATATATCTATGTATGTATGTATATATATGTATGTATGTATCTATATCACTTATTATAGTGAGGTATTTTATTTTTGGGATGCAAAATATGATCAATTTCATGAAATAAGGTCTTGGTCTTAACGATGGACTCTCAAATTGGGGCCTAAAAGGGATTTTTCTATTGAATGGAGCACTGATATTTATTTTCTTGTATACTGTGTTATTTTCCTAGATCTAGAAAGTGGTGAAATTCTAGCATGGTCGAAGAATGTTGTGTTTGGTGAATACAAAAATCTTCTTCAAAGATGGAATTGGATTTTGTAGGTGATTAGTAGTGTTGGTGGCACTTTCTACGGAAACAAATTGAACGACTAAAATCCAAAAACACTCTTTGGCTTTCCCTTAAGGACAAACTTTTAACTTGGGAAAATGGCTAGAAGAACTAATGGTCTAGCCAAACAGATGTGCCGTCCATAAAATTTGAGTTGAAATAACCTCACACATCTTTATTTCACACAGTTATACAATTTAGGTTTAGGGGCTGATATGTATGTATGTATATATATCAATTATTATAGTGAGGTATTTTCTTTTTGGGATGCAAAATATGATCAATTTCATGAAATAAGGTCTTGGTCTTGATGATGGACTCTCAAATTGGGGCCTAAAAGGGACTTTTATATTGAATGGAGCACTAATATTGATTTTCTTGTACACTGTCTTATTTTCCTAGATCTAGAAAGTGGTGAAATTCTAGCATGGTCAAAGAATGTTGTGTTTGGTGAATACAAAACTCTTCTTCAAAGATGGAATTGGATTTCGTAGGTGACTAGTAGTGGTGGTGACACTTTCTATGGAAACAAATTAAACGACTAAAATCCAAAAACACTCTCTCGCTTGCCCTTAAGGACAAACTTTTAACTTGGGAAAATGGCTAGAAGAATTGATGTTCTAGCCAAATAGATGTGCCCTCCGTAAAAATTGAGTTGAAATAACCTCACATTTATTTATTTCACAAAGTTATACAATTTAGGTTTAGGGGCTGATAAAATATATTTTTAAAAATGTTTCTTCAAACTAGAATAAGGACACTTTATTGGATTGTATCAAAGGTTGGGTGATTGAGGTCTCAGTGAAAGAACAAATTGTTCTTCATATTTATTTTGTGAACTGAATCTCATGGGATCGTAACCAATCTATTGTCCAAGATTCTTATATTCCTATCCAGGTTGTGATGGGAATCATTCTGCAAAAATTTCAAGAACACTCCTAAAAGAAAGAAAGAAAGAGCCATAATCATGTCTCCTCTTCTCCTGGACATTCCTTGGGCCTTCTTTGATGGTGCCAGTCAGGAATTCCCTCTCATATGTGGTGTGGTTGTTGTCATATATTTTCATAAAAACCACCATACCCTACACTAGGTACAAATCCAAAAGTAGAGTTTATAGCCCTGTGGATGTTGTTATATGTGGTAAACTTTTAAAAAATTAAGAAGTTACCATTTATAGGAGATTCAAAATTGGTGATAGATTGGGTAGAATGAAAGGAAACCATTGATGTATTGCATAAAGTCAAGGAATTAGGGAAGATAGATTGGTATTCAGTCAAACATATTGTCTACGAGCTAACATGAAAGTGAAGACCTTATATAAAGAATATTTACAACTTCCATCATGTTCCTTTGGCATTTATGAGGTACTAGATGTACATGAAACCATAACCATGGAATTTAATCTAGAACACTTATAAGAATGAGTTAATTGATCTATGTTTATTTATTGAATTGCTCATAATTATGAATGTAAATATTTGATCATTATTTTTGAATTGATCTCATAATGAATATTTCCTTCTTTCTTGTTGAATGTGTGATATATATATATATCACACATTCAGCAAGAATAACATATAACATCTCATAAACTAATCCTTCACACTGTTATCTCAAATCGATGTAGGGAGGGAAGTTATGGGAGGATGAGAGGGAATTAATGAATTAGTCATCACATCCAGTTAACATATTACTATAGAACAAAAATTGATCTGATCCCCTACTTCCTTCATAGAAACACCTGTGGCACCAGCATTAAGAAAAACCAATATGACGTCACACAATTTTTAAAAAACAAGTTGGCTCCCTTTGTAAACTTTTTCTTCCCTTCCAACATTTTAGAATAAGGTTCTTACCTTCCCTCATATTTAGTGATTTCAAGACTATTCAAGCAGGATATCAATCCCAACCTTTATTATTTTGTTGTTTCCTTCATTCACTACTATTCAAAATTGATCTTTCTCCTCCAACTTCAAGGAGAGATGTCCACTACACTGACTCGAATAAAATTGATCCATTTCATTTTATTGAATAACTAGTACACCATATTAATTGCACAACTATTTCATTTCGTTTAAATAACTAGTATAGCCATATGAAATTAAATAGCTATTAAATATGGATAGGTATTAAAGCATTTAGCTCACAATACATCTCACATTGTTAGTATTATAAAAATGAACTAAATTATAACTTTATTGTGTTCTACAACCTAATATAAGGGAAATATATGTTCATTGTTGATATTACAACTTGGTAAAAAAGAGAGGTGTGGTAAAAATATTTCACTCGCCATTTTTCATAAATAAAATACTTTCATAACATAATTTCATATAATGCTCAAAGAGATAAACTAATTAAAAATAGAAAAAAATCTTATGTTTTCGTTTAGAGTGTGAACAAGATTTAGAATCCTTATATTTTTTTTAAATATTTCAATATAAGACTTAATAAATTGTTTGAATATGTGTGTTAAGAAATATTTTTCAATATCAACTTACATATATGAAAAATGATATGTCTGTGTTTAAACATATAAAATATTTCAATATTTAAAGAGAAGCAGTAGTTGAAAGTCAAAAATATTAATTATTTTGTGATAAAATTGATGTGCCATTTAAACAATAATAATAATAATAATAATAACAATCAATGTGCGTTATAAATAAAGTATTTCATCATGGAATATTAAGTAACAATAATATATATATATATATGTATGTATGTATGTATGTATGTATGTATGTATGTATGTATGTATGTATGTATGTATTAAAAAACAAAAAACAAAAAATTATGTTTGAAACATTTAAATAGTCGTACTATTCTATATTTTGGCTCATTTTGGGTAATTTATTGGAACTACAAGTTCAACTCCGGTAAACTAAAAAAACCAAGTGCCTAAGGAGCTTTCCAAGACATTGAATCCATCTATGCATTTAAAAATGAAATTTAATTGTTGAATCTGTTTATGCATTCAAAAATGAAATTTAGACAATGAATACTAACAAATGTTACATACATATGTAGATACATACATACACAACGAGTATAGATCCATCTTAACCATCAATTTATCAAGCACCTAGAGGGATCAAAAAACATGAGTTGCGCCCATTTTCTACAAGTTTTTCACTCTAAAAGAGGATTGAACCATGAGAAATTTGATTCCTCTTTGAACTTGCTATATTAATGCTTAAGATAGATCTATATAATAGTTTTAAATAATAATAGTAATAATAATAATTAACCATGAGGTATAGATCAATTGGTTTTCATGGGGTTTATTCATTGATAGATCATAGGTTCAAACCTCATGGGGAGGGGTTGAGAATGGAAGCCACTTTGGGAGAATTAAACTTTCCAAGGGGCGTTTAGGATCAACCAGGCCTTGGAAAATCCAGGTGATAAGCATCCCATTGTGGGATATCTATACTTCTCCCATCAAATTTAGGGATTGGCCTAGCCTAGCCTTAGCCTAGATACAAAAATAAAATAAAAATTATTATTATTATTAACATGAAGGAGTATATAGATTATATTGAAAATATGCACTTGGATGCATCAACTACATCATGAATTACATTTCTTTTACCTCAAAAAATTATAAAATGCTAGAAACTAACCTCCTCCCAATAACAACATGGGGGAAAAGGTCCAAAACTAAATCTTTGAATATTTATTCCTACTACTTCCTGAGAGCATGAGTAAATTTTAGCAAATTGTTTGCACAAGAAAATGTAGAAACAAAAAATTTCTATAAATTGTAGAAGATGGCCCACTGCTTGGCCCACAAGAGTCAAGACCAAAACTATTTCTACTATGATATCTTTTGCATCTTGGTACCGATGGGTGGTAATGTTGAATTTTAAGCATGTCTTAATAGGAAGTGGAAGAGGATAAGGATTTGAACTTCTTCTTAGCCACCTTACTAGCTTCTTCATCTTTTGATGAAATATAAACCTTTGGAGAAAACTTTTCTCTTGTAGGGATTTTCTTTAGAGGGTTCTAATATGGATCTTTGTATTTCATGTCAAGAGGGACCTTTGGAGCAATATTATTTCCTTGATCCACTTGGGCCTGAAGATTCTCACCTTCTTCCTATGAAAAATTCAAGACTTGAAAGTTATTTTCAGAAAGGAGTTTACACTTAGATTTAGCTTTACATGTCTGCCACTTTTTATTTCCATACTTCTTTTGTTTCCTTTTAACTGGTATTAATCCTTGCATGTTTTCTCCTTTCTCTTATTTAGGAGGCGTAAATGGATTTGGATAACTTCAATAAGTTGAATCCTTTAGATATATTTTCACAAAGTGCCCATATTCATGACACAAATTACACTTGAAAGGAACCTATTCATAATACATAGCCTAGAGATGAAAACAACCATCTAGATTTTTTTGAATGACCTCAGGGATTCCTTTTGAGAAATCCATTTCAACATAAATTCTGGGACATGAAAAATCTTCCCCATGTTCCATATCACTAGAGATAAATCGATTGAGTTTATCTCCTATTTCCTTGAAAATTCCTTCACCCCAACAAACAAGAGGGATAAATGGAAATCTGAACCACATAGGTGTAGTTATAATTTCCATCATGGGACTAGATTATAGAGACCAATGCATGAGAAAAAAACCTCTGGTACCCATCAAAATAAGAATCCGACTTATAGATCCGATCTCTCTCCTATTGGTTTTTAAAAAGAAATACATAAGATCCATTTCCACAATATTTAATGCTCACGGGTTCATTTTTTTTTCTATTTTTCAAAATCCAAACATCATTAGATTCATAACTTGACCACATGCCAGTAAAATTTCCAAATAAAACTCTATCCTTCAAGATTACCACATTCATTTTTAGTAAGGAGGAAAACCCCAGATCCAAGGAAGGGTTTGATTCTTCATTCATCACGAATTTATCGGGGACACTCATTTTGCATGCATAAAAAAAAAAATGCCCATGAAACCCTCACAATGACGACTAGTATGCAGGTCCATAGGAAAAACCATGAGTAGAGAATAACGATGGCACTAAGCAAGCTCAAATATATAACTTGAAGTGAGGCAGTGGTAACCTTATTTTCAACTTCCGATATCAAACTCTTAAAATTATGGAAGGAGGCTTCAATTAAGTAGACATCATGGCTATCGATGAGTAGTATTTCATCATTATATACCAATAGGATAAAAACAATTTCCCACATATCGTAAATAAATGGTAAAAAAAAATCATTTTTCAAGGATGGACCAATTTGAATAGTGAAGAAGTGTTAGGTGGCTAGGGAAACCCTAACCACAGTGGATGAATCTAGTGATACAACAACAATTAATTTAAAATATATATTATTAATTATAGAAATAATTAAAATATGAATTAAATATATATACATTTGAAAAAAAACATATAATAAAATTTTTAACTATGGAGATTCACCGCAGTTTGGGATGGAGATTCTTGAGCTGTAAATAGAATTTGTTACAATATCATGGGAAAATATCATGGCTTACTAATACCACATACCCAAAAAACATAACTCATATTCATATGATTTTTTTTTAATTAAACAACCTAATTAAAATAATGGAAATATCATAACTAATTTAGAGATCAATATCAACTTTGATATGTGATTGCCATTGAGAATATTCTAGAATATTTGATGGAGGTTAAATATTACCATCCACCTAATAATTCTTAATAATTAGATAAAACCTCAAATCCATATTTCAAAATAGAGGCACCTGTATAAATAACTTTACATGTACACACGATAAATTTTAAAAATTAAACTTTATTGATCTAAAATCATGATTTCAATATGATGTTGGTTTGGATTTGCAATATAGAGTTTAAAATGTGGGTCATTTTAGAAGAAAATTCCTTTTCATCGGTGAGTTGAGTGCCACTACATTGCTTTGAGTCCCTCGTGCTTCACAAAATGTGATTCGGTTTCGAGAAGATATATTTTCTCTATGATCTATCATCTCTAGGATCCCTCAAAATCTCATAAAGGGTTTGGGGTGGTATCATGTCTAGAAACCCTTTTCTGGTTTTCATTCTATAATATTTAGATAACAATGAATTTTTCTTCAAAGAGCATTTTTGTGCTTTGGATCATAGCAAACTATGGAAATGATCCATGACTCAACTCCCATGTAGATCTGGCCAATATTTGTTTAGTTAATTGGTATTTTTGGGCCGTAAGGACATATATAGGTTTATATAGTCTATGAAACTCTCAAAATAATGCAAATATTTGAGAAAAAACTCATTTTACTGATCAAGATGGGTTGGGAGAAGGGTCTGAAGAATTGAAAATTAGGGAGAAATTTCAGATCTTCATCAATACCCTTTATGGGAAGTCATCCATTTTTTGGGTTTTAGCTTAGGATTATATGGTGTTAGTGTCAGTATTTGCATCCTTCCACCAGTGAGCGAATTAACTCTTTCATGTCATGTTACGGGTCCAATTTTGAATTTTTTTCATTCCGCTAGGTCATGCAAAAATTTGGTCACTTGGTGCAGATTTAAATCAAGTTTCACTCTTTTCAAAAAAAAAATTATCACTTGCTGGATCATTTCATCACTATGCTGAGTGTCCATCATTCACGATTTTTAATCACATTTTCATTCATTTCACCATGAAGTTCATTCCATTAGGGTTTCCACTAGGTCATAAGGTTTTCAAGGTAAATAAAACTACCATATGCATGCCTAACAAACTTGCAAGTCAGATGGTGACAAATAAACTCACTTTACTATGTAAAGTTGACATGTAATTCAATTTTTATTCCATTATGTACTTTTATGTTTTCTCAAATATGTAAAAATTTCATGTTTCAAAACAGATGCCAACTCCAAGTTGCATATGCTAAGAAGATCAAAGTTTCCAAAATAATAGTGTTCTCAAATCCATTAAATGATCAAATTCAAAAAATAAAATTCAAACTGAAAGGTAAAGGTTCAAATTCTTAAAGTGAATGTGAGAAGGAAAAGTGGGTCCCAAGAGATAATTCATCCAATCCATTAAGTATAAAGCCCATTAAAATATCAAATAAGCACTCATTTTCTCTCTAACCATTGATCTCACAATCCCTCAGCTCGAAAATAAAATTTTTAAGGATAAAAATATAGATTTTGGGTGGCACTGTGCTCCTAGAGGCAAGGCACTGCACTCCTGGCAAAGGCGCTGCGCTCATGGCAAAGGCACTGTGCTCCTGCCTAACTTCGCTTAAAATGCCTAAAACCTCTTGCAAGTATTTATAATCATCAATTCAGGTTTTCCTTCAGTTGTAAAAAAGTAATTTAACCTCATCAAAGCCCTCAATACATTTCATCATTGTGAATTTCATGGTGTTCATTCTCCTTGTTTCAAGTTTTGAGTTTACAAGCTAGAAACCCTAGTTTCATTCCCACATCCTAAATTTGTTCCCCTAAACCCAAATTTACCCTTACCACATCTCAATAAACCTTATCCCTATCCCTATATCACTAAATCCCAATTCCTAAAACACATTTCCAAAAACCCTAGCTTCGAGGCTACAAATTTCCTAGGTAGTTTCCCTATACCTGTAATAAAATTCTAAATCTCATTTCCCTAAGTATTTTTATCCTCTATCACTCCCCTAAGTTCCCTAACACCCTTCCCTACTTCCATAATTTTCACTACACCCATCCCCACTCCCTAAACATATTTCCCAATCCCCTTTCCATTCCCTAGGGTTTTCATAACCAAAACAAGCGTCATGGAGGAGGAAGATAGATATTTCATGGAGGAGGACAGAGAGGAAAGAAGACCTCACAAGGGAGGGAGGATTTTGTTGCTTGAGCCAAATAACACTAGAGAATTCATGGCCTCACCCAAGGTAGTCACTTGCTTCAAACATGTGAGCTGCTTTGATTTCTATTAAATGGTCCAAAGAGTTCAACATCAGCCTATTTTGACCAGAGTTTTCATCTCAAATCTTCAAAACAATCAAGTGAACCTTGCAGGTGTGACCTTCACCATCTCCATAGCCATCATTGTTGCTGCCACATGGATACCTAATGTGGCTGAGAAATGGTTCAAGGCCAATGATCTAGATTACCAACATTATGAACCATTCCTCAAGGCTAGATACAAAAATGAAGGAAAGAGATATTTCACTTTCAATTACCTTCTTGATAGATATGCTCCCATGATGAAAATCATAACGAAATACTTCTATTTTCAAGGAATATTCCCCAAACTCTACACATATCTTATAAGATTGCTCATGCACTTCACGAGAGTGAAATTTATCAACATCCCATACTACTTGTTTAGAAGCATAATTAAAATGGCCTATGTAGTACACAAGAGAGATTATGATCGACAAATGAATAACCTATTCCACCACTCTTTGACCGAGATAATTGTCTTTCATCATGTAAATCGACTGAGCATTTCATCGGACACTTTCATTGCCAATGATGTCTTCACCACTGCACAAGCTCAACATCTTGAAATTATGCTTATTCCACCTTAGCCCACTACACCTATTCCTCCATCAGCTCAACCTACTAGACCCATCTCATCACCTTCATCAGTATTTCAGAGCCAAATTGGGTCATCTACTAGAGTTGTGGTCAACAAGCCTAAAAAGACCAAAGAAGCTGAAAAAGACACATTGGACAAAACTTATCAGAGAGGACCTAGGTAGGTGTTTTCTCCATAGATTGTGGAAGGGACCTTTCCTTATTCATAAAAAATGTAGGTACAAATGGGAAAGAAAAACAAAAAAGAGGTATTTGTTCATGAGGAAGTCATGCAAGAGGATAAAGACCCTCATGAGGAGGAAACATAATTTGATCTAGTTCACTTGGATCAGTAAGATGGTCATGAGGACTAAAGCTTGAACATCAAAGAGAAAGAGTCCCAAATCAGAGAGATGAAAACTAACTTGGATAGATCTAAGTTTTTCATTTCATTTCTTGAGCAAGAAAACCAACAACTCAAGACCAAACAACTAATCATAGAGGTGGAACTTCTCAAGGCGAAAAAAGAAGAGACAAAGGCTAAGACCTTATTTGATGAAGCATATGAGAAATATAGTGATCCAGATGAACAAGAAGAACAATTTTCAAGGAATATGCCAAGAACCAAATTCCTGAAGAAATCATTAGAGCTAGAGAGACATAAAGAAGTTGAACTAGCAGAGGAGCTCACCCTTAATGAGCAACTTTCCATATTCATCTATGAGAATAGGGAACATTGGCTTGAAAGAGTAAAAAATCATCTTGAGAAGCTACTGGAGAAAGAGAAGAAAGACAATGGTATCCAGATATGCATGGATAAGCATTTTTTCCAAAGGAATAAAATAGCAAGCTCAAGACTCCAAAAGGTGAAGGCAAACCTAGAAACCCTTATCACCCACGAGGAAAAGAGGAAAGTTGACATCCTTGTTGATGCCTCTCTAATTGCTTAGCATACTTCATCCACATTCCACATACCAGTTTTGAAAAGTGTTTGAGCAATTTTTGCAATTTTGGTTTTTGTGCAAGCTTCTGACAGTCTTCATCATAGTTTGACTATCAAGAGTGCAGTGCCTCAAAATGATAAAAGAAGACCATCACTAGATTCAGAAGGAAACAAAAATGCAATTTTGATACTTTTCACAACCAATTTGGACAATATCACAAGGAGAAATGGAAAAAAACACCTCAAAAATGATTTTTTTCCCCTCATTCTCACGCAGGCGTTGTGCTCCAAACCAATCCTAGAAGATTTCATTTTTGGAGGGCTGAAACTCATCATTTTTGGAAACCAAGTACACTTTTGGAAACTAGACAGGACAGGATTTCCAATGAGATATTCTATGCTCAATTTTGACATCGTAAACACCCTCAAAAGGTGACTTGAATTTGATGTTGCGCTCATGACACTGGCATTATACTCCTAAAACTGGCACTGTGCTCACAATTGTCTGATTTTTCAGATTTTTTCGTAGTTTTCTCATATTCACCATGGAAAATGTGAATTTTAATATTGTAAATAGTGGATGTAAATGTAACTAAGATATTTTTGAGTCACTATAGGGTAAATAGATTAGGTAAAAGTGTTTTCATGGATGAATGAATTAGTTTCACCAAAACTAGGGGAGAGTTTGTTTGACCTCCCTTGTCTTTGGGTTTTTAGTTCAACCTTTTGTGGAGAAGCTCCTCAACATATGGATTTGACCCCTAAGGTTGGGAGAAGTTTTTTATTTCATATCTTCCACCTCTTAACTCATTTTATAGGTTGGATGTCGTTGTATTGATCATAAAACACTATTGTATCACACTTTCGGCAGAAATTTATTGAAAGAGTTGTAGCTATTTTGGTGGGATTCTTGTGGTACTATATTTTGACATATTTTCTCCTTATTTTTACATATGTAGGAATGTTTTGTACTTTCCATGATCATGTCATTTGTATAATGTGTCTATTCTTAAGTGAGATAATAAAAATTTATGTTTAATGCTCTGTTTTGGGAGAATCAACATACTTGTCTTCATTTCTTCAGTTTAAAAGGAATTCGTGTATGTCATGCTCTTTTTAGCACCTCATTATTCTATTTATTTCATCAAAGCCTCCTTAAAGTGTTAAAGTACTTACCTACTTTGCCCCAATAGATGTTTGCAATTGCTGGTACTTTTACCTTGACCTAATTTCCTCCTTGACCTAGTTGACTCATCCAACATCCAAATCAACCAATCAAAACACCTGTGATACTATACCTAGCCTAAAGCCTAATTGATCTAGCCCTCTTGGCTGTGATTCCTTACAACGAGCCCTCTCCTACCTAGTAGGTCTATCTACTTGGTGAGAGTTTGGTCTATGTTTACCTTTGTTGGTCTTTTCTTAGCCTGAGAGATTGAGTGGAGTGATAACATGTGGCACATCTCAAGTATAAGATAGAGAATTAGATGGGATATCTTGAAAATACATAACATCTCCTTGAAGTGAAGAAATGACAAGATCATTTTCAGTTTTATGATTACGACATCTCAACAAATTACACCATTGGTTTGAATATAAGGCTGTGAGGAGGTTCTTCAAGAGACATAAAAAAAGGAGGCTTTACTTCCTATAAGGATACAACATGTGTTAAAGCCTTTAATCCATCATATCTGCCACAATAAAATACTAGAACTTACTATGTTTAATAGGAGTAACAAGCCCCTTCCATGGAGGTAAATCTAACAAAGATGTCATATTTTTTTGTTCCTCAATCTAGGGTAGTGATTTGTCAATTCAATGGATTTGACATAGATCTAATGCATTGCATTAGTGGGTTTTTACAACATGCACAAAAAATATATATTAATTAAAGATACATGAAAAAATATAATAATTTGAAATAACATTCTCATGTGCAACTCTTCATAGTTACAGATGATTCCAAAATGATAGTAATAAAGTAAGGATATGCAAAATAAAGTTGTAAGTGATTCAAAATAGAAACCAACTGGGATACTCCTAGAATATGGTGCATGTGTCTTCCCAGGTATCAAAACTAGAACTATAATTGTCCCATTGGACTTTAAATTGGTTCACTAGGTCATTCCTGAGTATTTTAACCCTACATTCGAGGATATGTAATGATTCGAATAAAGTAATTCCCTCATCTGGTAATTGCAGTTCCTTGCATTTAAGGTTATGAGATTCATCTTCTATGTAGTGTCTTAGTACAAATACATGAAAAAAATTATGAATTGTATGCAAGTGGGGCAGCAGTACAAGATGGTAGGAAACATGTCTGATCCTTTCTAGAATTTAAATGGCTGCATAAGCTACTATGGAAACATTGTTCTCTTCCCAAACCAAATGGTGGTTTTGTTTGGTCTGATTTGAATTAAAAAATGATCTCCTAATTCATGATTCATATTCATTCTATGAGAATTAGCATAGCTTCTCTATCTATCTTGATATTATTTTAACCATTGCTTAATTTTTTTAACCTACTCTTCCATCTCTTGAATAAATTATAGTCGCAAAATCATCCGGTCTTCCAACCTATCCAAACTTAGCGGTGTTCTACAAGGTCTTCCATATAATACTTCAAATGGATGAATTTTTATTGAACTATGGTAATTGTTATTGTATGTAAATTGAACCAAGCGTAGTTACTTTGCTGAGTGTGTTTGTGGGTACATAACATACATCCTCAACATATATTCCATTGCTTGGTTCACCTTTTTTCTTTGCCCATAGTTGTAGCGTGATATGTCATACTTAAATTTAGTTGGGATCCTAAATAAATCTGAGTACAAGTCGAGAACCTTGAAATGAATCATTAATCCAAAATTGATATAATATTCTTAGGAACTCCATGGAACCTGATAATTTCAACTATAAATACCTAAGCTATGTTCACAACTTTACAAGTTTTTTTTATAGGAATAAAGTGATCACTTTTCATTATTTTATCCACCATGACCAAAAAGGAATTATCACTTTGGTGGTTTAAGAGGTATCTCCACGAAAAATTCCACAAAAATCACCCCAATTCGGTCATAGGAATGCCATGTGGTTGTAAGAGACCTGTTGGGTGACGATGGTTTCATTTTACCTGGTAGCATTCTAGAAAAAATACAATGAATTAAAGACAATATATCGCTTCATGCGTGCCAAAAATAAGAGTTTCCTTGATTCAACATACATTTTATTTACACTATGATGCGAACAATAAATTTCCATATGGGATTCCTTGAGGATGGTGTTATGTATAACTCCAATATCATGGATATACGTCCTTCTATGGAATCGTAACATTCCATCATTCTCTAGTTCATATCATAAAACTTAGGTTCTCTTGTATCTTTAATTTGAAGCCCAGATCTTAATTTTAAATACCATCTATCTTTAAAGAGATGTTATAACACTTTCTTTGTCCAGTCTACCTTAATGGGTATAAGGGAAATGATATTTTTCCTTCTACTTAGAGCATCTTCCACTACATTCTCCTAACCTTTGATGTATTAAATTCCAAATTTGTAATCGCTTACAAATTCACTTCATTACCTTTTCCTAGAATTCAAGTCCCTTTGGGTAAATAAGTATTTCAAACTTTAGTGATTGCTTTTTAGCACAAAGCTTCTCCATGCAAAGTAGCATCACCATATTCTTGAAGCTAGTAATACAATTTCCAACTGTAGATCATTCTTGGCATAAATTTCCTTGTGATATTTTAGCTTCCTTGAGGCATACATTATTACTCCCTTGTCTTCCATTAATACTACAACTAATCCTTTATTGGATGCATCAATGCATACAGTAACGTCCTTTTCCATGTGAGGTATTCACAAGATTGATTGACTGGTCAAAAATATTTTAAGATCAATGAATGTGATGTCACAGTCCTCGGTCCACTCATACCTAACTCCTTTTCATTGGAGAGTTACGATACATTTTGAAACTTCTAATAACCCTTATAAAAACCTTTGATAATATCTTGTTAAACCCATAAAAATACACACTTCATGTGAATTTTTTGGTATTGGCCAATCCATGATTTTTTTTACCTTCTCAATATCTATTGAGATCCCTTCACCATATATAATATGACCTAGGTAATGAATCCACTTCTAAAAGAAGGAAAACTTAGATAAGTTTTTGTATAATAGGTGCTCCTTGAAGCAAGATAATAATATCAGAAATAGTTCTTCATGATCCTTCTCATTCTTGGATTAGATGATGATATCATCTAGGAAGAATTATAAAAAGCGATGGATATAATTATGGAAAACATTACTCATAAGATTCATGAATATTGTAGGATCAATGGTCAACCCAAATGGTAAAACTGTGAACTCGTATCGCCAAAAGTGTCTTTGAATTTTTTCCTCAAGAATATCATTATTTTTAATTCCTACTTGATGATAACGAGATTGTATCTAAATTTTTGAAAATATACAATCACCTTTTATTTGGTCGAAGAGATCATAAATTCTAGGAATTGGATACCTATTATTTAGTGTAGCTTAATTTAAGTCTCAATATACTATCTATAGCCATAAGGAACTGTCCTTATTCTTGACAAAAATTACAGGTGCACCCCAAGGTGAGATATTCGGTTGGATGAGTGTTACGCTTAATAATTCCTTCAGTTGTATTTTCAATTATTGAATCTTTGGAGATATAATTATATAGGGTGTCTTACATATTTGTTCTATACGATGTTTTAATCCTAATGTGAAATCAAGTTCCCTCTAAGGAGGTAATCCTGGAAGTTCTTTTGGAAAGAGATATGAAAATTTAGGAAACATAGGATATTTCTCTATGAGTGGTCCCTTTTCCTTGCTTACTTGTTTTACTATATATAATTCACAAAATTTTCTTAGGAAATGCTTCAATTTCATTGATGAGATGAAGCATAGAGATAAAATACTTATAATACCCTTGATTTGGATTAGCTCTCTCTCATCATCTATACAGAGAATTCTCTTTGCATAACAGTCCACCCAAGCTTGTCGAGTCTCCAACCAATCCATCCCTATGATGAGGTAATAATCTCCTAAGGAAATTATGTATACTTTTAACTAAGTCTAAAAGAACCCTAGGCTAATCAAACATTCCTCACACTTGACTCTACGGACTCTATTTCCCTAAGATCCATTTCTACTTCTCTAAAATTAATTTTCTTGTATGTTTCCAACCCACATTTATTTAATGCATATGAAGAAATGGAGCTATCAATCACATCCGAGTCAAATAATATATTTATTTTTATGTTGTTAATTGTAGTAAATGACTCCACTATAATGGATTTATGTTCTTCCTGGTTGTTGTTGACCTCTAATGCAATGCCCTACTTGATCCTATCGTGCTAATTTGGATTAGTGTTTAATTCACATGGAAATATTGACTTATAATTATCGAGTAATATTGGTATATATACATTTGTGAATTTGTAATTTTATTTTTCTGATATGACTTTCATTATTTGTTGTTATTTATATTCCCAAGGTATCTTCTCAAATGTACTTTTGGATAAAATATGGTCTTCTTCAATTTATTTTTAAATTAAATACCCATATTTATATTACCAAGGTATCTTCTCAAATTTACTTTTAGATAAGATGTGTTCTTCTCTAACTTATTCCTAAATCAAATATCTATATTTTTGTTCCCAATGTGTCGTATCAAATACACTTTTAGATAAGATATGGTATTCTTCAATTTATTTCTAAATAAAATATCTATATTTCTATTCCCAAGGTGTATTATCAAATCTATTTTTGGATAATATATGTTAGGGAGAGTCAAGGTTAATAAATGAGGGGGTAGTCATGGAATTAATGGTAAGTGGTTGAGGTGGATGAGAGGAAGAGACATAAAGGAAGGGAGGGTGAGAGAAGAAAGTGAGGGAGATCCTCGGTATTTGTTTTGGCATTGGAGGATTATTATTTTGGGAGGAATGTGGAGAAGGAGAAGAGAGAGAATGGAGAGAAAAATGAGAGAACTCAAACTTGGATCTATTTGAGAGTTTTGGTTTTAACTTGGAAATACTATATCTAGTTGGACTTGGGCTTGGAGGCGAGGGAACCTATGGAGGTTCCCTGGGCGAGGAAATCGTTCGTAGAAGGTTGGAAGGAAAATTCAGTCGAGTAGCGAGGACGAACATCCCAACAAAATTAGTAGCATCCCAACCAAACCACTAGGACATGCATTCTTCCATTTGTTGTTTTATTTATGTAAATTGTTTTAAAATAAATTTCTTACATGTTTCATATGTTCTTGATCAATTTTTTCTTATGTGTTTTTATCAAGCAAATGTAAAGTTATAAACATGATATTTTGCTTCTTATTGTGATTAAATTAACTAAAGTTATTTTTAGTTAGAAAACCCTAGGTTCAATCCTCACGTATGGTATCAGAGCCCAAATTCAAAATTTGGACCATAAAACTCACTAGAAAAATCCCTAATCCTTTATTTATAGAAATCCTAAATATATATATATCCAAAAAAAAAGAAAAGTTCCTAAACATCAAACAAAATATATATATATATATATATATATATATATATATATATATATATATATATATATATATATATATATATATATATATTCCGTTGTGAGACTTCATATAATAACTAAATACTTTGTTTTCTATAAAATATAAAAAATAGGAAAAAAATTATATGATAAAAATTAGATATAAAAAATTGTTTAAATACCCAAATTTCAAACAATGGAATATTTTGTGTTCTTTTCTCATACTTCATACAATATTAAAATAGTTTGTTTTCTATAAAATGTAAAAATCGTAGAACTATTTTGAGATTTTTTAAGTAAGAAAAATAAAAACGAATGAATATGAATTTCATTGAGATCACTTACTATCTTGGAAAGAGAAATATAAGAAAATATAGAAGTAAGAAAAAAAAAATAGAATAGTAAATTGTAACATCCATCAATACCACCATTTAACACATATAAAAATAAGCACCATGTATCATGAACATTAAAATAGCCACATTAAATTTCTAGGTTTAACAACTAAGTTCACATGTCGTACCATGATTCACATTTATTTGTTTCATTACATACCTTAGAAGCAATGTTAACTATTATGTATCACTTTCCAAAGTTATGATTCCTTATAAATGGTTCAGTGGACCTCCGCGAACCAATTAACATGTAATTAAGATTATAGCCATGATAATAGTTAGCAGTACTCTAACTCTACCTGTTGTGGTTATGCTTAGACGCCACCCATATTGTTTAATGACTTACAAACATTAATATTATTGAATATTACTTGCGCAAGGTTGGAGTCTGATTTCTAATATTAATTCAAATTTAATTGAAACCCCCCATAGCATTGATATCCAACATCTTTATCCTGAACAGCTATTGCATCGGATTTGTACCATTTGGAATTTTCCTCGGTCGTGGATTAAGCGTCAATCTGATGGATTGGGTTGGGGTGGTTAGAGTATTACCCCACCCAAACTATTGGAATTCTCGTTGTTCGTCTCCATCGTTCTTTCCAAAACACTCTGTTACCTTTGGCGAATGCAACCCAGGTTCGATTCCCTATCTTCGTTGGGTCCATTTGGAGGCTTCAACTGGCCACTAGAGGGTTTAATAAAGCTCTTTCCCTTCTTCTACGACTGGCTGGAAGATATTCTCCACACAAATTATGGCCTCATTTGCTCAACACATTGTGGCTTTGGTAAGTGAAACAAACCCATGACTGATACTAAAATCCTTCATATTTAATTAATCTTTCTAGCATGCAGTGAACCGCTTCCTGCTTTAGATTAAATGTCCGCGGGCTGGAAATTTCGTTACGTTTCATAATTCTTATATGTATAATTATTGTTCGAGGTAGCCTTACACAATTGCTTCTGTAGCCATTGCATTTTGACTTTTACTTACTTTTTTTGTTTTCAGAAAGAAAAAAACTCTGTATTATATTAAATATAAACAGTACATGATCCCCATAGGCTCAACTGCGAAAGAACAGCAGTGAGATTACTACATTTTGCCAAATTGAATGCTCATACTAGAGGAGCAGAGAATGAGAGATGGCAACCTCATAACAGGGACGGATGCCTCCCTAGCCATATCAAAGACTGATAAAAAGAGAAATACAGAGAGAGTGAGACAGAGATGAAAGAGTTCATCTCAAAGTCATACTCAGAAACGGGTTATGTACAGAGAGGAAACAAATACATAGAGATATTCAAAGACTGTGATGAAGCTTCAAAATTCTGATCTCAGTAGATAATGAGCCAATCTTTGATATGATGAGATTTTATAATATGGTAGCTGTACGAAGAGCGGGAAATCTCAGCAAATCATTAATCTGAAATTATACTATAGGCATGCCTCAGAATGCAAATAAAAGATAACTGGAAGAGTCAGCCCGCTCGCTTGATATCTATCCACGCTCGCTTGTAAACAGGTATAGACTGCTATATGACCGGCTGAGCAAAAAGATAAAAGAGGATCAGCACACTTGAGTTGTCAACCTGCAATGGAAAATATAAACACGCTCGCTTGTAGCAGAAAGATCACGCTCGCCTGATATCAATCATGTTTGATATAACCCGGTCGCTTGAAAAGAGCATCAAAAGACAAAAGAAAACAAAAACAGCTTCATCATAATACCCGACACCGATACTATATAGCGAAGGATTCACTCTTTCTGACATTTATGATTTGGGGTTTTGAGTTACTTATGCAAGGGCTTGACACGACTTTCTCTCCCAGGTATTCTTATGGAGTTTCCAACCCTCTTGACCCCTTAAGTCCTCAACGAGGATGTACGAGGCTAATATTTATAGAAGTCCTTTTATTTTTTCATTACTCCCGGTATCAAATTGGTGCATCCATTTTAATGTTTATGTTGCATGCGTAGGCATTGAACCACTCATGGGTATACTTAACCCAGGCTTATTAGTATAAATAAATTTCTATGTGTGCTTAAAAATGGTGGAGTTTGGCCTTAGAAGTCGGAACTGTGTTTTCATTTAGGAACTGTGTTTCAAAGTTAATTACACAATGAAGTTCAATTATTTTGGAACCATACAGGGCTACTCTAGTTTACATGTTCTACGATTTTCGAAACAATACTCTTGTAATTTCTGTATATGGACTATTACTTAAAAATGAAGACCAATTGCATTTTCCATGAGAGGGTTAAGCTCGACTGTGATTCATTTATATTTATCGACATTATTTGATTTAATTAGAACTATTCTCTAAATGCACTGAATACTGTATTTTTTTTTTCGTTTGTTTGAGACTCCATATGGGAAACAATATTGTTATTTCTGATTTTGTTGATATGCATCACTCTATATGCGGGTTTTCCAATATTTATGTTTAAATCATTGTTTTTGTCTGTGTTGTAAAGTAGCAATACTCTTGAATATCTTGTTTAAATTCGAACTCAAGGCTCTTTCTGCACTCTAGTCTTTCTGCTTAATACTCTATATGTTTAACAATAGATAGACTGCTTTATACAAGCATTGTACCTAATTTTAGTTTTTATAAATGTTTGTTACAATTTAATTTGAGTCGGAACTTTACCCTATGCAGGATACTATTGATTGAACCTTGGATTTTCAAAAAACTATTGCTCCGCTCCTAACAGACTGCTTGACCCACCCCCCCTAAGCTTGGGCTAACCGTTTGCAGGCTAGACTTAGTTTTGTCTTTGTCAGAACTTAACTACACATCCTATACAATTTCTGTTATATTTCAATCTTTAGATAAAGTTCTAAACTAATTTCCTTATGTTACGTTCATACTACAATTTGGTTTATAATTCTCTTGTTGTAGCCTTGTCAACAATGTATAGCCAATCTCTTCTTTTACACTCTTTTACCTAGAATACACTCTTAGTATGGTTTTCCTAAGAAATATGATAAAATCCATGTGATGTGTTGATTAGATGTTTGGGCCTTGATTTGTCCTATCCTGATTAGTTATGCATGATGATGACAGCGAAATAATTGAAGTGCATTATGACCTTTCTAAGACTTCTGGAAGCCTTTTTTGAACTTGCCAAGGTTCTGGTCAACATTCCTTTTTCCTGTAGAATGCGTCCATGTGCTAAGGATTATGTCTGTGGAGATTTTCTCTCTAATAAAGAGTTGGGATTGTTCATTATATTTTTGTATATGAACATCTTTACAACCAGTGAACAGAGTAATAACACTACATAACTAACCAAGTTTATATATATCAATCTTGGAGTATATTGGAGATGGCAGTCTAAATCTCATGATAATGTAGTGCTTTTGTATTAATGCCTAGAAGGAAAAAACCTTATCATCTTAAGGGAGGTCTATTGGCATCATCAAGAAAATATCTCAGTTAAGATATATTGACAGAGACAGTTGAATACTCCAAGTTCTGAAGGGAATTTCTAGTTTGTCACTATAAATTGTTAAGAGATGAATCATAGATTATAGTTCTGAAATGCAGAGCAATTCCAGATATAATACAATCCATGACTTGAAGGATTTAGTTCTCAAACATTTTAGTATGTTCTTCAATGATCTAATTGGAAAAATAAAAAATATTAGTATGAATATTTTGTAGAATACATGATGGTTTCTACATATGTTGCAAAGCTAACTTTAGCACAAGATATTTACAAATGGTCTCTTGAGAAAAAATGGAGGAAGTTGTTATTGATGTTGACAACCTTCTATTGCAGACCGACAGGGTCAGCAAATCATTTTGATGATTATTTATGTATTGATTATGAGCAAAAAAGGATACATAATAGAATATAGGATAGGTTTCTAGTGGCTTGACGATTATGTTCTGGGAAGGTCAATCTCCCTACATCCAGAGGGACCTATGGACAATCCATCATAATTGGATTCCTCAAATGCAACCAATGATGAAGTGTGCATATCTATCTGAAGCAAGGCTTTAGAGGGAACTTTAGAAATGAATATGACCCGAGAAGTATGACAAGAAAAGTACCTAAGACTTGGGGAGCAATGATTGAAAATGCATTTTTAATAATTTCTATTATAGGTCTTTCATAGCCCGATGAAATGGAAAAACCACTGATCCCTAGTTTTCCTATGCCTCATTTATTGATAGCTGCTGAGATATTTTGATATTGTGTTGGTTAGCAGAATGATGATACATTAATTTATTCTATTTCTTTGAGAGCTCCATTAAACCTGAATGCATGAATTAGTATGAAGCCACTCTAT
This sequence comes from Pinus albicaulis, assembly GCA_034641835.2. Lineage (NCBI taxonomy): Eukaryota > Viridiplantae > Streptophyta > Pinopsida > Pinales > Pinaceae > Pinus > Pinus albicaulis. The sequence continues at coordinate 275,683,625 of CM076583.1, forward strand.
TGAAAAATCTCTTCATTCAGTCATTTGTGCACTTTGTCATTGCAGAAGAATATTTCAAGAATCTAGTCTTTAACATACCTCTCCATATAGTACAACAAAGGACATTTCTATTGTAATACATGTTTTTAGAAAACATTTCTCATGATGAGCAGGTTGTCTGATGAACATTTTTTACCATGAAAAGACCAGTTTAGGCTATGGTCTTCCCAGGTACGAAGGAGTAGGAAGAATTGCAGAATATTACAAAGTACTTTTGAAGGCTTTATCTTAAATAAATATGTTTTCTATACATTTGTACGCTATTGAATAGAGCGATGAGGCTCCCATTGATCCAGTTTTGATTTCTAGGAAGTAACTTGTCTCTATTCCCTATATGAAGGGATTCTTGATTGAATAATTGAGCTCTGGGAACTCCTAAGGCTTTGGGTACTTATTGACCTATAAGCGACCATAGGATGAGTGGTTCACCTTCCCCTAGTGGTGCACTATGTATAGGGTGAGTGTTTCACCTTCCCTATGATACCCCATGATGGTTGACATGTGTGTAGGGTTAGTGGTTCACCTTCCCCTACATCTGTGGACATATATCTATAGGGTGACAGGTTCACCTTCCCCGATATTTAATGACATGCATAGGATGAGTGGTTCACCTTCTCCTGGGGGTACTCTAGTGAGAGATGCATATAGGCATTTGTTGACATGTCGGTGGGATGTGGTCCATCCTTTCCCCATGTGTAGGACGCTCATTCCTATGATTGATGGATGAAATTTTGGTGGGATGTGGTTCATCCTTTCCTCACATCTAGGATTCTTCCTACTATTGTTGGTTTTCATGCATGTAGGATGTGGTTCTTCCTTTCCCTACTCTCAGTGTTTTTGATTCCTATAGGAGGTGGTTCATCCTTTCCCTACGATGATTGTGATGTGTGACTGTAGGAAGTGGTTCATACTTTTCCTACGTGTGATTATGACGTGTGTTTGTAGGATGTGATTTCACTGTTCCCAACAAGCGGTTGTGAGCAGGATGTGATATGTTCTTTCATGATGATGTTCTTGCATCATCCTACCCATGAAGTCTGGGAAACATGGGAAGTACCTCTCATCTGGCCAATGAGTTGGGAAATGAGGATAGTGACCATATCACTATCGATGTATGCATCGTGTACTATCATACTCCCTATGCTAGGATGTATGGTGTTCAAGAAACTGATCTGGGACCAATTGAGGTTCTACCTCTGAAATAACTTCTGTCAGTAAAGAGTGGCAAGGTCTTGTGACTCACTTTCAATTAATTGTTCTTTATTATTCATATCATTGTTAAAAAAAGTAGAGCAGAGAAAATATGAGATTCAGAGATGGTTCATGATGGATGGATTGGCGGGTGTATTTCTCCCTAGTTGAGAGGGAGTGTTAAAATTGGAAACTAGAGCCAAATTCCAGTTTGGACTTCTCATATGGGGAAGATGGATGCAACATTGGATTCCTCTTTTTGAGAGGATCAAAATCGACATAAAGATCACTAAATTTGGATAAGGAAAAGTATTCATTCACTCAAATGAAATTTCATAAGGCATGACCTTATTTAGGTGAAAAAAATTCAAAATTGAAAATTTGAATTTCCCTCCTCGAGTAATCAAGTCAGCCTACCCAAGAAGGATGTAAATATCCTATCCGAGGCACTTTGATTTTCATCCTTCTCTCTGAAGTAGCCGCAGAAGAAGGTGATTTCTAGCTAAGGAGATGAATGCATGGTTGGGTTCAATTTATTCATCTTCAAGGGCAGAGTTCCACAAGATGGAGGACAAGATTGGTTTGGGCACATTTATGTTTTTTCTTGGGAATTTTATTTTCATCACAGGTATGAGTTCAAGTAGATAGAAGCCACACATGTTAAGGGTGATTTTGATGACAGTTTTGGATTGTGGTGAAGGTGTCATTCTCCATGAAGCCGAACACACTAGTTTAGTTCACCTATAGATAGGCCACAGGGCTTCAGAACCCTATCCTAGAGGCTGAGAATCTACAACAAGAAAGCCACAACAAGGGCTGCTTTAGCATGAGGTTGTGTAGTGGATTTTAAAGACTAGAAAAAGGCTTATGGGCTCCCAACATTTGAAGGGACTGGTTGAAGGTAATCTATAGTCTAGTAAAGGTATTTAAGGCTAAAAATGCAGTATTTACTAACTATGTTTATTCCCTATTCAGTCCTACAATAATTGTAGAGAAGACACAAGTCCTTGGAGCCTACACCAAACATCATATTTACAGCCTTGCTGGAACCATCCTCTTGCCTAAGTGTAGTGGTATTAAACCTTCTCATTTGATAGTCATTCTGACTTTGAAGTATTGTATTCTCTCTCTCTCTACTAAACATTTGGCATTAATGTTAAGAAGAATTGATAAAGGTTTTACCCATCTTGGGGTTTTTCCCTTGCTTGTTCTTCTATCTTGGCTTGTCTTCAGCTTTTATAACTTATGCTCTTCATTAGTTACACTTATCATTAATGAGATTGATAATCGATTAATGGGAAAATGATGTAACTAACCTAAGAGAAGAACATGTTAACTCAGGATTAATAGGATGCCACGTGGGAAAACAAGCAGAGGTTGCAACACCTAGTTTTACAGTTGCTTGGGGATAAGAAAAATTTGGGAGGGGAGAACTATAATATCCCTTCCTAAATAAATTTTCCAATAGTACCAAAAATCTTCCATTTTGCTAATTTTGGGGTCCTAAGATAGTTTTGGAGAGGAAACATAGGACAATGAGGTAGAAATGTTTACCTTAGTAGAATGTGGGGGCCACCTCCCCAGCGAAGATGCACTCCTTGGGGAGACAGAAATCGTATGGCCAACGGGAGAGGTTTGAATTTCCTAGTGAGGGGCCAACATGGAGGAAATGAACAAAAAATATAATTAGGAGAGGAAGAAACATTTAAGGCCTTTTGATAATTTGATAATTGAAGTGTTTCTCTAGTTGTTTAGAAAAGTTACATAGTGTTGTTCAACACAAGAGTTTCCCAAGGAGGAAGCTCAACCTTTCTTTGGTGGACTCTGAGTACCACCCTAGGAATGATTTTTCATAAGTTTAGGACTTGGAGGGAGGGCCACACATGTGGTACATTTTCTGGGCAACTGAAACGTAGTTCAAGAGGGCACACAGACAGTTGAGGAGGAAGAGCTGGAGTTGGGAGCTGTAGCATTATCGAATTAATTGTTGGTCAATTCTAGGAAAAAGGAGGAAGATTTGCAAGGGTAGAATTAAACATACAACATCAAACTAGTTTTCCAGAGGAGAAACTATGTCATTCTACCTAGAAACTACGCAATCATTATAGAGGCACAATTGTGGGGTGGCTTGTGAAGGGATTTTGAGAGTTGGGTTTCTTGGGGTTGGTTTGGGGTCCAATTGAGAAGAAATTTCCACCCATTTTGGGAAATTCATTCCAACATCAGTCATTGTTCTAGTTTTTCTACACTTAGAAGAGGGTCAAGGAATTTGTGGCCATTTTTGGAGCATCATAACTAGGGAAAACCCTTTCTGGGTTTTTCTAGGTTTTCGACAAGGATTCCATGACTAATTTATCAAAATTTTCTAAGGATTTAGTGTTGATATTTTCAAGTGTTCGGGTTGTACCAGATGTGCTCTAGCTCCCAAACTTTCTGGAGGGACTAGAGTACATGAGATCTCCAAGACCCAGAAAGGGATTTCAGAAATTCCATCCAGTTTAAGAGATAATTAATTAATTAATATTTTTAATTAAGGATGCTAAGTTTGACTTAAGAAAATTAAAAGATTAAAGGCAATTAATTTAATCATGTGATGGAAATGAATTAAGTCACATAGATCAAGCTTTCTTTTAATCTTAGCCGTCGATTCAAGATTAGATCATGGCCGTTGGTTTCCTAATGAGAAATGTATAAAGGAGAGGCTTGAGGTCAATTGGAGAACCCACATAGAGGCAGAGCACTGAGACTAAGCTAGAATTCTAGGGCATGGTTTGCTAAGAATTTATAAAAGTGTTTTAGCTACAACGAGGGGTGGTATCGTCAAGAGAGATGATTTGATCCTAGGCCAAGATTCAATAAGAGGTAGAGAAGTAGTAGTTAAAGAAGTGCAGAGGGAGCAATAGCTATGCAGCAAATACGTAATGCAGAGGGCTTCAGTGCTACACAGGTGTTATGCATGCCCATAAAATGGTAGCACAGAGGCAACAGGAGACCATTAGGGCTTACGCAGGCCCAACTTTGCAGTGCAGGGAGAACGTAACTCAGTCCATGGTTACAAAGGCCTCTCCTAAGAAACGTAGAGACACATGCAGGCTAGAGGAGCTGACAGAGAGGTCTTGAGAGCTACGCTAGGGTTTCTAAAGACAGAAAAGGGCTGAGTTCTGTAAATCCCATTTGAGGGTGTGAATCGACCCATTTTTTCGTCTCTAGAATAGAGGTATTGCTGCAAATTGTTTCTCTGTTAGGTTAACCAGTAAGGTGCCCAAATTTGCTTTACTTAGAATCTACTTAATAATAAAAACCCTTCAGTAGCTAGAAAACTGGTTTTCTCGCATTGGGTTCCGTTGAGGACATTTTTCCAAAAAATCTTGTGTGTCACTTTGTATATGTGCATGTATTCAGTTTAAACCTATATCTCTATAGGTTGTTAAAGTGTTTAATTCGATGTTAGTACTGAATATTTCATATTAATAACTTGTATAAGTAGGAGAAGTAAATAATTATTTAACAATAGGGTTTCTACATAAGTAATATTCAGAAATTTTCATAGTTAGGAGGGGGCTAATCAGGGTGTCAACACAACCAATATTGCAAAAATCACAAGGCTAGTGTAGATTTTTAGTGGGAAAATTCGAGCAACAGTTTGGCATTAATAAAACATCCACATGAGGCTTGTAGCTTGCCTTGAGAAAGCCAGGGTGCACTTTTTATTTTTTTATTATTGTACTCCAACAATACCTTATAATAAAATTTTCCCATTTTCGTGTGTTTGGAGTATTTATATTTTATGGGCATTTGCTGAAAAACATTTTTGTTGGGTTTATTTTTCTTTTGTTATCACTGTTAATTTTTCCATTACGAATATTACACCTTGAGAGGCTTGATCAACACATCAAGTCAGATTTGAAACAAAAGTAAAGTAATCCTTGTAGATCGAAGGAAATTATTTAAAGCACATATGAAGGGCCTAGGAGACACCTTCATCGAATGATAAAATGATAACATACTTTGAGCATCTTTTGAGTTGACAGTAGAGTGCAGTCATGATGACATTAATAGAGAAATTTTCAAGCCTTTGTTGAAAGAATAGTCGCTCCTGAAGCATAGTTGAGGACCAATACTTGAAGAGTTGTTTTGTTGAAGCAATCACCCTTGGAGTATAGTTGAAGACCAACACTTACACACTTGTTTTGTTGGAGCAGTCATCCTTGGAGAATAGTTGAAGATCAACAATTGAAGACATGTTTTGTTGGTGCAACCATAAAAGTTTTGCTGAAGCAAACATGAAGTTTTTGTAGAGGTAGATTTTGAAAGCACTTTCCATACCTATCTTGGATACAATTTTTAGAAGTATATGAAGTTTTTGATGGAGGGTTGATGTAGTATTGAAGTAACCTTAAGGGATTGAAGAAAACTGATAGGGTTGGATCCGAAGAGGATTGGAGTCATCATGCAAGGTTGTATCTTCGATTTTTAGTTGAATATTATAGTCCTCATTTAGGGTTCAAGCCTTGAAGGTGTTAAATACTTTGTTGTGCAAGTTGGAGCTTGGGTTTTTAGAGTCCTTAAATTCATTAATAAAATTATTTTCTTGTTGCACATCTTGTGTTTTGGTTTATTTGGTGATTTTAACTGGCATAATCTAACAATTGTAAAGAGATTTTGATTCAACCCCCCTGTCAATATTTCCAACACTAGGGCACCTTACATATTTTCCACCTTGCAATATTTTTATTGACATTCTAGAAGGAATTTTCGCAGTGAAATGTTATTGTTGTTAATCTGTTTGTTTATGATATCAGGAAATCTAACATGTGTTAGAGTTCCTTCACCTTGGAATGTTCTTACAAGGAATGTGTCTGTGTTTGTGTTAAAATAAAATATAACATGCAATGTTGTTGTTGGTAGTATGCTCCGATTGGTGCTACATGTAAATCTAACACTCGTTAAATTTATTTCACCTTGCAATGTTGTTATTGGAAAAATGCTTGTGTTTGGTATAGAAACGATGCTAGATTTCTTTTGTTGTGCAACATTTTTGTTTTCTATTTGGTTGTTTATGATAGAAGGAAATCTAGCATGTGTTAGATCTCCTTCACCTTGGAAATGTGCTCATCTTTGGGCTAGAAGTTGTGTTCGATTTCTTGTTCTATAAAATATTGTTGTTGTCAATTTGGTTGTTTATTATAGAAGGAAATCTAGCACGTGTTAGATTTCCTTCACCTTGGAAATGTGCTTGTGTTTTTGTTAGAAGAAAATATGACATGCACTAGGTTTCTTTTGGGATGAAATGTTGTTGTTGGTAGTATGCTTGTATTTGTGCTACATGTAAAGCTAACATGCATTAAATTTCTTTTACCTGCAATTTTTTTATTGGAAATGTGCTTGTGTTTGTGATAGAAGTTGTCCTAGATATATTTTTCCATGCAATGTTGTTGTTGGAGATATGTGTTTGTTTATGATGGAAGAAAATATAACATGCTAGATTTATTTCACCCTACAATGTTGTTGTGTGCTTCAGTTTGTGCTATGCATAAATCTAGCATGTGTTATATTTTCTTCACCTTGCAATGTTTTTATTGCCAACATGCTTTAATTTTGGCTTGAAATAAATCTAGCATGCACTATATTTATTTTTCACTGCAATGTGGTTGTTGAAAATATGATTTTGTTTGCGCTAGAAGAAAATATACCATGTGCTAGATTTCTTTTATCTAGAAATTTTGTAATGTGTTTGTGTTTATGCTAGAAGGAAATCTAGCATACATTATATTTATTTCACCCTCCTATGAGTTTATTAACAATTTTTTTGTATATGCGTTAGAAGGAAATCTAGTGTGCACTACATTTCTTTTACATTGCAACGTTGTTGTTGGAAATTCAATTTTTTGTGCTAGAAGGAAATATAGTATGTGCCATATTTCCTTCACCACAATGATGTTATTGGAAATGCACTTGTGATTGTGCTAGAAGAAAATCTAGCATGTGCTATATTTCTTTTGCCCTAGAATGTTGTTGGTAAAATTTTTGTGTTCATGCTATAACAAAATATGGCATGTGCAAGATTCTTAAGCCCTACAATGTTATGTGTTTGTGTTTGTGGTAGAAGGAAATATACCACACTAGATTTATTTTCTCTTGCATAAGGTAGTTTTGACAATATTCTTTTTGTTCTAGAAGAAAATGTAATATGTGGTATGTTTCTTTCACCCTACAGTATTGTTATGTTCTTTTGTTTGGGAGAGAAGGAAATCTATCATGTGTTGGATTTCATTCACCTTGCAATGTTGTTATTGATGACATGTTTGTGCTTGAGATAAAAGTACAAATAACATGTTAGATCTATTTCACCTTGAAATATTGTGATTGGAAATATGCTTATGTTTGTGATAGAAGAAAATCTAGCATGATATAGATTTCATTTACCCTATAATATTGATTTTTCCAATAGGTTTGTGTATGGTGGGAGGAATTCTAGCATGCATTAAATTTCTTTTGCAATGAAATATTGGTGTTAGAAACGTGCTTATGTTTGTACTAGAATAAAATCTAGTATGCAAAATATTTGTTTTCCAATGCAATATTGTGTTTGGCAACATGCTTGTATTTGTGCTAGAATGAAATATAACCTGCAATGTATTTCTTTTGCAATGCAATATTATTGGAAATGTACGTGTGCTTGTGCTAGAAGGAATTATATCATGCATTGGATTTCATTTTCACTACAATGTTATTCTTGCCAATGTACTAGAAGTAACTCAAGCATAGGTTAGATATCTTTTACCCTGCAATGTTGTTTTTGGAAATGTGATTTTGTTTGTGCTAGAAGAAACTCTAGGATGTGTAAGATTTATTTTACTTTGAAATGTTTTTGTGAGTAACATGCTTCTATTTGTTTTAAAAAATGAAATATGAAACATATTATGCACTTGTATGTGATTAGGTAGTGCAAGAAAATATGCCACAGACCCCATTCTTTCCAAAACTTGGAATGGGAAATATTAACAGGGAGCTAGTTTTTCATAACCACCCCATCTGAACGTGATATTATTAGGTTTGAACCTCACATAAGCATGGTCCCCAACCTGAAATTCGCTATAAGTTCTTTTTCTATCTGCATAGGATTTCTGTCTATTCTAGGTAGCTTTTAGGTTCTGTAAAACTCTCTTTACTATCTACTCCATTTAGGCTAACATATCATGTCTTAGGATTAACTTATCCTCCATATTGTTCTAGTTACTAAAGTGTACCGCATATTATCCCATATAATACTTCAAAAGGGCTCATTGTCAATGAGTCATGATAACTATTATTGTATGCAAATTCAACCAGGTGGAGGTATTCTTCCCACTTGGTTGGTTTTTGTATAACATAAATTCCTAAAATATCCTAAAGTACGTAGTTTACCCATTCGATCTTCCCATCAGTCTAGGAATTATAGGTGATACAAAATTCAACATGGGTACCTAGTCCCTCAAAAAGAGCCTTCCAAAATGAAAAAGTAAATTTTTCATCTTTGTCAAAAATAAATACTCTAGATATACCATGTAATCATAATATTTCCCTCATAAAAATGTTAGAAATTTGAACAATATTATATGTAGATTGTACTAGAATGAAAGGGGATTTTTTTCTTATCTTATCCAATAATACCATAACTAAGCCATTCTTCCTTCTTGATGTAGGAAAAGATGTGATGAACTCTAATGTGATGACATCCCATTTCCATTATAGAATGGGTAATGGATAGAGTAATCTTATTGGGTGTTGGTGTTTGGCCTTGACGTTTTGACACTACATACATTTAGCCATGTAATTTTCAATATCTCTTCTCATTCCAGGCCATAATTTTTATTTATTTATTGAAAAAATTAATTTCTAATATCTGGGATGGATAGAATAAGGGCTCCTATGGAACTCATCCAAAATTAAGTGTTTGACTATTAGTTGGTTATGAACATTTACTCTTCCTTTAATATTTAAGAAATTTTTTTTTTTCCAATACTCGGTTTGGTTTTTAGATTTGTTTCCCTATTGAGTTCGCTGCAATAGAAATTCATATTTAGGTTAACTTGAGGCAACTTATTTTATATAATCAGAAAAGTTAATTTCAAACTGACTATAGGAGAGTTCATACACATAATGCAACTTCCTACTTAATGCATCCTCTACTCGGTTCTCCTTCCCTTCAATATTTTTAATATCTAACTCAAATTTGCTCAAAAAGGTGGTCCACCTGGCTTGACGTGCATTAAGATTAGGCTGATTAAATAAAATTGTTAGGCTGCTATGGTCTATCATTTAAATAAATTTTTTATCCAAGAGGTAGTGTCATCATACCATTAAAGCATGTAATACTGTAGTTAACTCTAAATCATAATTCCAGTATCTTTGTTCATGTTCCTTTAGCTTGCGTGACTCATAGTTTTTTACTCTTCCCTCCTACATTAGAACCCATCCTACACCTTCTTAGCATGCATATGTGTAGGCTAAAAATTATTTTTCGGGATATGAAATCTTTAGTACCGAGGTTGTGGTCAATAAATGCTTCACTTGTTCGAAATTGTGTTGACATTCAATCGTCCATTTGAAGGCCCTTCCATTTTTCTGTAAAGATGTTATAGGATAAGAAATTTTAGAAAATCCTCCCATGAATCGACAGTAATATCCATCTAAGCCCATGAAGGATCAAATATCTACAACATTTTTAGGGACAAACCATTCCATAATTGTCCTAATATTCTTAGGATCTACAACTACCCCTTTAGAAGAGATCATATGTCCCAAATATTGGATTTAATCCTTGTAGAAATCACATTTTCTAAACTTCGCACATAGATGGTGGTCCCATAAAATTTGTAATACCAACCACATGTTTTCCCTATGCACCTATAAATTCCTTGAGTAATTAGAATATCATTAATAAAGATGAGAACAAATTTATCGAATTAGAGATGAAAAATTTTGTCCATCAAACTCATAAATGTTGTTGGGGCATTAGTGAGCCTAGACACAAAGATAACAAACTCATAATGACCATATTGGGTTCTAAATGTTATCTTATAAATATCATCCTCTCTTATTCTCATTTGATGATATCCTGACCATATGTATATCTTAGAGAATATGGTGGCACCCTTAAATTTATCTAACAAGTCATCAATTCCTGGAAACAAATATTTTTTCTTGATATTTAGCTTATTTAGTTGCCCGTAGTGAATACATACTCATAGAGTTCCATACTTTTTCCTAAAAAACAATACCAGCGCTCCCCAAGGTGACACACTTGGGCGAATATATCCTTTTTCATGTAACTCCTACAATTTAATTTTGACTTATGTTATCTTGTGAATACTCATATGGTAGGGGGATTTTTCCACTGGAGTTGCACCTAGGACTAACTTAGTTAAAATTTGATATCTCATTTAGGTGGAAACCCTGGGATTTCCTCCCGAAATATATCCATAGAATCCTGGATAACCAATATGTTTTCTATGGTTACTATTTTATCTTTGGCATTGGAATACCCAACATGAAAAACATAAATTTGGCAATATTTCCTAATGCATTTTCCTAATTGGGTAGTTGTAATGGGTCATAACTAGATTGGCCTCCTGATTCCTTGAAGTTCACGTCTTATGCCCTCTTTAGTGAGGAAACTCATAGTCTTTTCATTGAAGTTTAACAAGGACCAATTCCCTTCAAACCATTCCATTCCAATTAAAACATCAGAAGATCCTAAGGGAAACATATTTTAATTGAACTTAATTTATTGTCTCATTCTTTCAATACGATAGTTTTCTAGCTTAGCAGATACTCTTCTTTTAGCACAGTAGAAAACTATAATAACCAGGGGTTTTTAAATTCGCAAGCTTGTAACCTACATAACTCAACTAGGTTTGTGCTAATACAGCTTAAGCTAGCCCCCAGATCTATCAAAATAGAAACAACATGGTTAGTTATCTTATATTCTAGCTCTATCGTCATAGTTTGATATTTCGCTAGGTGATATTTTAAGGAGACATTAATCCTTGGTATATTTCTTGCGACTTCTCCCACTGGAGAGGCATCTTGGATATAAGTGGCATGCTCTGTTCTTCCATGATGGGGGAAATTTTTCTAATAGTGGGTTTCCCCACAACCCCAACACTGTAAAGGTGTATTCTGGGATTAACTAGGTTATGGTTTAACACATATTTCATTAAATTTGGAAGTATTTTGTTTGATCTAGAATTTAGAAATTTAACTAGATTAAGTTTTTTCAAAATGTTGAATTATAAAACCACTTAGTTTACTAATTTTAATGTAGATATTCACCATTTTTGGTGAAAATTTTATCATGGTAAAGTATATAAAACAAATTTATATAAAATTGCAAAAGCAAATATTTCACATCTTAATCCTGGATTCCTTACATTATCTCTTTTAAGATTTTTTATGGTTTCTACTAAAAGCTAAGTTTGTTAAAGTTATCTTATGAAAGTAATGTTGTGTATGTTACTATTATTAACTTTATGAAAATAATTTTTTTTATGTTACTATTATTAACTTTAGGAAAAGAATGTCTTGTATGTTACTATTATCAACCCATTTAATTATAATTTGATACAGTAAATATCATGTATGTGTTAAGTTACGATTCTTACTAAGACAAGGTTGGCACAATTTAAAATTCTATCGCCTTTGCAACACTAGTAATATGGTTGAAGATGGAAAACCCTCTTAGATCATCCACTTTATACTCAAATTTGGATTTAAATTTCAAAATATTGTGCCGCTACCAACCTTCTTGATCTTTTAACTAAACACAATTATGATGATCTTGAAACACTTATTTTAATGCTTTTTGAGCATATTAACAATAAAATTCTAATGAATATTGAGTAATATCTTTATGGCTTCTTATATGCCATATTATTGGTCTTAGTAGATTATAATCATCATTATCACCATCATCATTAGATACTATTGTAGTGGATGATAATCATCATTATCACCATCATCATTACATAATATTGTAGGAAGTTTGAACCATTTTAGAGTTGATATGAGAAAATATTTTTTTACGATCAATTTAAATGTTGAATGAGAGTAGTATTATAATTTATTTATTATTTATTATTTGTGCTTTTGTGTTAAAAAATAATTTAATAGAGACTTGATGAATAATATATTAATATGCAAGATATATATTAAGTATAAATTTATTTAATTACAAATCATCATAGTAATGTGTCCAATATATACCAGCATAGATCCATCTTAAATACAGATTTAACATGAGCCTAGAGGGATTAAATGTTGATTTAAATGTTGAATGAGGGTAGTAGTGTAATTTATTTATTATTTATTATTTGTTTTTTGTGTTAAAAGCTAAGTTAAAAGCTATTTTTTTTATAGGCGAAGTTTAGAAGATGTTGTTTTTAGGTGCATTATTGAATTTGACTATGCATATTTGATATGGTGGCAAGTTATGTTGGTCAAAAAAAGCTTTGAAAACTTAAATATTTTATGGCACTGTCATGACATTTGTATCACCACATGATTAGATTGAAATACTAAATAATATAAAACTTCAAAAATAAATGAAGAGAATATTTGATATACAACAAATATTGAAAAGTGTGTCTGAATGTATATTAATAGATCCTTCAAAAAAAGAGTATAGTTGAACTTACACATCCCCTCATACTAGGCTGTAGAATGAGCCGCACCTCTCGACTAAATTACTAATCATTTTAATTATCAAAATCAATCATGAAATAGAATAGTAACAAAGTAATACAATTTGATGATTTTCAAATAGAAGAGGAAAGAGAGAAAATTGACTAAACTATTTATTACAAATTTTTAGTTTCTATTTCTCGAGTGTTTAATGTTATTATATTGAAAATATCATATTGAAATTCATCCAAAACATAGATTCCTTACATTATTTCTATTATCATTAATATTTCTATTTATGCATTAAATTTGACTCGTGAGTAATATATTTTGTAAAAATATTCTTACCTATAAAGTTATTTAACAATATATGAATATTGTGTTTCTTACTATTATTAACCATTTTAAACTGACACTAACTAGCTTTCCTATGTTGAGTACAAATTTAGTATAGTACCATGTTGGCACCACTTAAAATTCTATAAGAGGAAATATTTTATAAGTCTAGTTGTGTTGTTCAATGATCAAAATCAATTTTTTTATAAATTAGAGTGGAACGAAACAACAAATTTGATTTATATCAATTATAATAAGTAATATTAAGGAAAACTCACTTCAAACATTATTACAAATGTCTAACATTTTTTCATTAAGGGTTTAAATGGTTTATATTAAATATAATACTAATTAGCTACTCCATTATTGTTTTAATAGACCAAGTTTAGAAGATGATGTTTTTAAGTGCATTATTGAATTTGGTTATGCATATTTTATATGGTGAGAAGTCATGTTGCTCAAAGAAATCTTTGAAAAATTAAATATTTTATAACATTGTCATGTCATTTGTATCACCACATGATTACATTGAAATACTAAATAATATAAAACTCCTCCAAAAATAATATGAAGAGAATATTTGATATATAACAAATATTGAAAAGTGTGTCTGAATTTATTATAAAATATCCTTAAAATAAAAAATTACATTCATGAATCATATAAACCTAATATTAAGATATTTTCTCAAGTAGGTCAAGAACAGATTCGACACCATATTTATTTATCTTGGTCTTCTTGCAATGTTATTTCTTTGGTAGCCATGGCCAAACTATGGTATTAGTTGGAATAGAGCCAAGTTCTGTGTCATTAGGATTTGGTATCCAATATTGCTCTAAAAATTTCCCATTGTATTTTGCTGAAATAGGCTTCCACCAATCAACCTTTAGATGAAGATTCTCACTTTCATTATCCCTAAATATATCTGAGATGGATTTTTCCATCCAAATCATCTCTTCTGCATCCTTATTTCCTGATCTAACTAGAAACATATTTCCTTTCTAAACATCAATATTTGGATTGAATGTTAGCTTTGGCTTGTTGCATTTGGGTCCAACATATACTAGTTCATCTATTTCATTATCAAAATCATCATCTATAATACTTGATATTACATGGAGTGCATTACGATCAACATCAACAATGTGCCATGTCTTGGGCCAGAAATCCTCAAAATATGAATCACTTCGATATAATATTCTATGATCATTATAGATTCCATATAATGTATCAAGAGCTCTTTCCCAATACATTACTTTATTTTTCCTTTCCTCTATAACAATTGGTGAATCCCTTACCTCGATAATATCTTTAAACCATTTTTATGTATGGTGTTATCTGTTGGGCTACTAGTTTGTCATTATTATTATCACTTTTTAACACCTATTTCATCCATTTCTACCATTCTTTATCATGTCATTTATCATGGTTTATCATATAATTCCATTTTATAATTATTAATTCTCTTATGGATAAATATTATTTCCTCTCCTTTATTTTTAATAAATTGATGATTATCATGCATGATTTTACCAATGATGGTTTATTAATAAATTTTTTGTAACATCATTCACCATTTTAGCCTCCAAAATATTTTCCAGATTGCAGATTTGATCTCGTGCTCATTGTTAAATATTCCAACTCAGAAATTTGCTGGAATAAGAAGTGACCGTATTGCATTTGACATTTTAGGCAAATGGAGAAGAATATGGAAAATCCGAAACATGGGTTTTGTCCAAACCAGACTGAATTAATTTCACAATGAGCAGTTTTACCAAATTCTATTCGTATTAAGAGAAATGGAAGGTTATCTGAAGACGATTTTCTTAGATTCGTTGTTGCAGCCATTTTCCAAATTATCTCAGCTGCAATACAAAATTTGACCTGTTCCTGTTGAATGTTGATGGAAAGATATTTCAGATATAATCTTGCTGATCAATTTGTTGTGAAAAATCCAATTTTGTTATGGGAATCATTTTGTAATCATCTTTGTTGTAACTTCTCTCTACTCTCTGTGTATTTAAATGAAAAACAGAGATCAAAGAAGGGGATTATTAGATTAGAGATAGCTGAAATCAATGTTTTATTTGAAAATTTTAAATACGCTTTTATTAGCTCTTTAAATTCACAATTGGATGTTTTACAGGTTCTGAAAAATTAAAAAATTGAAGAAGTGTTTTTCCCTCATTGCTAAAATGAGCATACCATAGATACTCACTCTTCCTTATCTAGGATGGAAGTAGCATATCAAAGAGATGGGGAAGTTGCAACAATGTCAAAACCATGGAAATTGTGGCCTACATGTATGGTTCAAAACACTTCCCCTCCATTTTCTTACTTGTATAATCCATTATGGAATATGCATGTTTTAGGGCAGCAATGTCAATGTCGGTATAACCCCCAACAATCTTGTATACAAGTTTGGCATGGTTCATCTTATGATTGCATGACTACGCTCCCTCATCTTGTAGCACAAACACATCCTCCATATTCTCCACCATATCTTCCACAACATCTTTCTTGCCTATCAAAATTATCCACTCAACCCAATCAACTACATCATCAAAATGCTCCATTCTCTACACAATTTCCTGCTCAACTCATTCCACACCGTCACCATAATAAGCTGATACCACATGCTTATAGTGCTGAACTGCAAAATTTACGCACCCTTCCCACCCATTCTATCTCACATACACCATTGGAGAAAACTTATACTGAAATTTAGAATGCATCAAATCCAAAAATTGTAGAGGTTATGAAAGAAAATGAGGTTTCTTCTAACTTGCATCAACAAGCTGTTTTAAACACTCAAGAACTTCATGATATGACAACTATGGGAAATCAAGAAAGTAAGGGATACATTGAAGATTGGTTTCACTCCATTTATTTGTAGCATCACTCCATACTTCAATAATTTTTGGTACCATCTTTTCAAGGGAAGTTAGCTTCTCATACCGTACTGTTTATTAACAACATTTTTGAAATTTGGGTATGTACATACTGGAGGCCTTATTTAGAAAATGGCTTCACTGGAGGTACTCTTATACGTAAGCATATTCAATTGTCAAAGAAGAGTAGGTTACTGCAGAAAATAAATAAATAAGGGCATAAATAAATACATTTTTATTAGTATGTAAAAATAATTGTTTTTGTTGCAACATGTTGTGGAAATCAACATCGGTGATAAATATTTTAATTTATTTATGTACATAGATGTATTATATTGAAAATAAAAGCTATAAAAACACTCATAGTCATTTTTATCACCAGAAAAATTTCTTGAATATCATATTTTTTTGGCTTGCGGGCTTGATGAAATTTCTGAAAATAGGGTCGGGACAGTCATGGTTTGAGGGACCAAAAGTGAATTTAAAAAAAATATATTTCTATCCTAGGTATCCCTTGATTTCTACTTTCCAACCCAATTTGAATCAATCCATTTGGATTTGAAACGAAAAAGTTATAACCAGAACATTGACAGGGCGTCTAGTAGGCAGCTCAAGAACAGGGTTGGGACAATGAGTTTTTGGAGGCCTAAATAACTATATTTTTAAAACCTGTTCCTACGATATATTCCTCTATGAATTTAGTTTACAAGGAAATTTGAATCACTCAATTTCAATATTATATGAGAACGGTATGACCCAAATACTAACTGTCTATCCTAAATCAGCATTCTTAAAACTCTATTTTTCCATCTATTCATTAAAGTATTTGACCCATCAATTCTTCTTGTCTTCAAAACCTGTTTCTATTGGAGATAAAAAAAATTAATATAATTTCATTTCCAACTTCAATCATCTTACTCCGTCATCAAACAAAAAATGTATGCTTAAGATATCCATTGTTTGTCTAAAATGGGTAATCAAAAATGACTCCGTTATGCAAGTTGTTATAACTAGAATTGACATATCATATAATTGAATTTAAAAAAAAAAACTATTTCTATTAGTAATATATCTTTGAAGTATCTCTCATTTGGCTTTTGAATCACTCAAATTGTAGGAAAAACAAAGAAGTTATGATTAAAACACTGCAGGTTAGCATGATTGGCCACTGTTCTCCCACAGATAATAAATTAATTTTGTCCGTGGATTTGTTTTACAGAGTAACAACCTGTTAGTTTTTTTCATAGTTCTTGGATTAGGGGAGCTTGATCACCTCTCTTTCTCCATTATTTAATGTTTTATTGCAAGTAGACACTCATTTTTTTCAGGTCTTAGGAGAATAAAGAAGGTCAATTTTTGGACGAGTGATTCTTGAAAGAAACTTTAATGAAACAAGAAAATTTCATCTAATTCATTACCTAACAGATTCATAACAGAAAAAATCAAGAATTGATTCCCATTTGAAGATTCATGTCACTACTTCCAAAACATTTTCTCAATAAATCATTTCCTTCTCCATTGACAGATTGATATTCCCTTAGAAAATAACATCATAACTGTTGTAACTTAATTTATTTATATCCTATTTTTAAATAAATTTTTGTTTCTTTTTTTTTTTTCTTATTTTTTTATGTTTCAGGTGTTGCTTCCCTCAAATTGTAGTTTCTGCTCCATTGGCAATTGAACAATGAGCACCCCACCATGCAAGTTTCAGTTGCAGAAGGCAATTCTTCGGCAACACCAATTATGTAAAAAGTTACTTTTTCTTTAGATATATACATACAATTATTTTTTCTCTATTTTTTCTATTGTTCTTGTTTCTACATCATCACTCTTCTGTTTTTTAGAGTAGGAGGGAATAATTTTTTTTCTCTCTTTGTGTTTTCTCTTGCTATTCCATATAGGGAACAACAATTTTTCGTGTGATTTTTTCTTGCTGTTCCATAAAGGGAACAACACTTTTTGAGGGTTTTTGTTGTTCCCTCTTGGGAAAAACACTTTTTTGAGTTTTTGTTATTCCCTTTTGGGAACAACACTTTTTGCATTTTTGTTGTTCACTTTTAGGAAAAACACTTTCTGCATTTTTTTTGTTCCCTTTTGGGAACAACACTTTTTGCATTTTTGTTGTTCCCTTTGGGAGAAACACTTTTCTATGTTTTTGTTGTTCCCTTTTGGGAACAACACTTTTTGCATTTTTGTTGTTCCCTTTTGAAAACAAAAATTTTCTGTGCTTTTGCTGTTCCCTCTCTTGAACAACATTTTTTGCATTTTTTTTGTTCCCTTTTGGCAACAACACCTTTCTATGTTTTTGTTGTTCCCTTTTGGAAACAACACTTTTTACATTTTTGTCGTTCCCTTTCAGGAACAACACTTTTCTGCATTTTCGCTATTCCCTTTTGGGAACAACACTTTTTACATTTTTGTTGTTCCCTTTTGGGAACAACACTTTTCTGCGTTTTTGTTGTTCCCTTTTGGGAACAACACTTATTTTAATTTTGGTGTTCCCTTTTGGGAACAACACTTTTTTGATTTTTTGCTATTCCCTCTCTGGAAAAACAGTTTTTTTCATTTTTGTTGTTCCCTTTTGGGAACAACAATTTTTTGAGTTTTTGCTGTTCCCTCTCTGGAACAACACTTTTTGCATTTTTGTTGTTCCCTTTTGGGAACAACATTTTTTTGAGTTTTTCTTGTTCCCTCTCTAGAACAACACTTTTTTCATTTTTTTTGTTCCCTTCTAGGAACAACACTTTTCTACATTTTTTCTATTCCCTTTAAGAACAAAACTTTTGTGTGTTTACTGTTCCAAATTTGGAAGAACACTTTTTGTTGTTTTCTGTTCAAACTTGTCTTATTCTTCCCACTTTTGAACTGTTGTTGTTCCATCTTTGAAACAACATTTTTTTTTTTTCTAAGTTTTGTGTTTTGTTAATAGCACTTCCTTCCTCTTGCGAGATTTTTCCTAGCTCATCTTAGCCCCATTTTTCTAATTCCCATTCATGACATGAAGTACAATACTTCTATGAGCACAACAATTATGGATTCTATTGAAGCAGATGAATATCATTAACATTATGATCTTTAATAGGACAACTTCTAGATGAGATATTATTTTTAAGAAATGGACACAGTTATTTATATACTACTTTACTGCATCGTTTTTTGCTGTACATGACACTGATTGATCATCTTAATACCATGTTGGTTCCACCCTTCCTGGTTATAATCTTCTCTGTCTGTAATAAATGAGGTTATGGGTATATTTATTTTTCTATTGACATGTTCACCTTATTCTACCATCCCTACTCTTAAGGAGTATTGAGCCTCCCTCTTTTTATCATAAAACTGTGTACTCACAGCAAAATTTTGTTTGGAGATGGAGGATAGGCGGTCTCATTATGAGGCAGCCTATCATGTTCATAAGGCTGTAACGAAGTGACATTCCCATTATGGCCACCACACCAGTGTTATGATCCATTAGATAACCAAAATATCCTTGGAACAGGAGGTCTCATCATGAGCCGGCCTGATCACTTTCGCTACATCCCAGTGAATGGCAGTGTCATTATCTTCTTACCACGCCAACACACTGATCTCTTTTGTGGAACAACACTAGAACTCTCCATTTATAAATTGAGGATCCTAGCTCATACAGGTTAAAAAGAAACCCTATTGAGGCTATGGACACCTACTCGCAGCAGAGGCTCTGCTTATGGTAATAAAGTTATATCGTATCATTAATTATTACTATAATACCCTTTTCTTATTCTTTTTTTTTATTGGAGAAGTCATTTCCTTAATTTTTCCCTATTTCGAACCTTTATGCATGAGAATTTTTTTTCCGATCAATCGCATCATTTCCAGCTAGAATACTGTCAGAAAAACATCTTTTTGGCATATTGCTATCCTTTTCTTTTGCGTATAACTTATCATCAATCCAAAGCAAGCTATCTCTTACTCATAACTATCTTTACACACTCTGCTCTCATTATAACCATATCTCTTTCCATCCTATCATTGATATGTGTACTCTGCTTCATTTACTGCCATATTGATCATTCCCTTTCGTTGTCATTAGCACAACACCTTTCATAAGCTTTATGGTCATGGAATCCCTTTTCTAATTAGAGGGGGGAGTCTATGCATTATGGGATAACATGCAATATAATTACTCAACTCTTCCATAACTTGAAGATTTGACAAAATATTAGTACTGCATTTATACAAAAGTTTTCCTGATTAAAATTTTTGCATGCATCTTATCTGTTGCTATTCAAAACTAAAACTGTGGATTCAAGAAATTTTCATGCAAAATAGTGACTTGTTACAGGAGAACAACAAGTATGGGGGGAATTCTATTCGTAGCAAGGCCACACTATTTCCCCTAACAACACAGGCTCACGCAACTCGCAAACATGCACAATTTTTCAGACATGATGTGCTTGCATGGCTTCCACATTTTGCATCACTTTCAATATCCGCTCAGCCTACATTAGCTTTAATAAATGCCAGTCCATACATGTCATTCCACATTTTTTTTTCCGAGGTAAAACTTGAGGTAAAATAGCATACTTTTCGGATTTATTACGAATTTAGGAGAATCTCATGCAAAATCCATTGAGCATTAGTTATCATCATTTGTTCCATATCTTTACCACTTCCCATTCTTCAAAGATAAAAGCTTTCAGTTTGGGGGAGCATTCCTTTCATTTGTTTATTCATTATGACCATCTTATTCATTCTCAACACCTCCCTTCTTCCATGTTGTTTTACACCAAGCATAGATTTCAACAGATTGTAGCAACCACCTCTATTTGTTTTCTAGCATTGCATGAGGGCATGCTAATTCTTTAGTTTGGGGGAGGCATTGCTACACATGATGGATGCTTTCTACTTTATTTCTCATTTAAGGCATACAATTTCATTTTTATATAGTGCAGAAATTGATTTGCATATATCTTTAAAACTATGAACTGAATTCTTGTGATTTCTGGAGAACGAAGAGGTATCGTTAAAATACAAAAACCTAGATAATTTCATGCTAAATTAGTTCATAAAATTTTGAAAATCATGCACTATCACCTACAGCCATTTTGTTTATATCTCATGATCTATGCACCAAAACGATTTGATTTTTGGATCATAGAAGCATTAATATAGTAGAAATCTAGTTTTTGAGAAAATGGTTAATGAAGTTTGCTATTACTTATATCATATTTTTCTGCAACTTCATATACATATAGTTGAACGTCAAATGTAAAAATTGTTACTCCTTCATCAAGATTTCTAAAATTGAATATTCATTATTTGAAGAAGAATTCATTTGTTCCATCCATTTCATGAGTTGGGATGAACAATTTTTGTATTATTACTTAGTTAATAAAGAGGCTTTGGGTTGCATGAGGATATGAAATATATTCAGTTTAGGGGTATGTTGGGCCGTAGTTTGTCATTATTATTATCACTTTTTAACACCTATTTCATCCATTTCTACCATTCTTTATCACGTCATTTATCATGGTTTATCATGTAATTCCATTTTATAATTATTTATCCTGTTATGGATAAATATTATTTCTTCTCCTTCATTTTTAATAAATTGATGATTATTATGCATGATTTTACCAATGATGGTTTATTAATAAATTTTTTGTAACATCACTCATCATTTTAGCCTCCAAGATATTTTCGAGATTGGAGATTTGATCTCTAGCTCATCATTAAATGTTCCAACTCAGAAATTCGCTGGAATAAGAAGTGACAGTTTTGCATTGGAAGTTTTGGACAAATGGAGAAGAATATAGAAAATTTCAAACATGGGTTTTGTCCAAAACGGACTGAATTAATTTTAGTGTGAGTGGTTTTCCCAAATTTGGTTCGTATTAAGAGAAAGGGAAGGTTCTATGAAGACAATTTTCTTAGATTCGTTGTTGCAGTGATTTTCGAAATTATCTCAGTTGCAATACCAAAGTCGACATGTTCCTATTAAATGTTGATGGAAAGATATTTTAGATATGATCTTGCTGAACAATTTGTTGTGAACAATCAAATTTTGTTATGGGAATAATTTTGTAATCATCTCTGTTGTAACTTCTCTCTGCTCTCTGTGTATTTAAATGAAAAAAAAAGATCAAAGAAGGGGATTATTATGGGATTATTATGGATTTATTAGATTAGAGATAGATATGATAGGATAGGAGAGGGGATAATGGAGAGATTTAGCTTTTCACAGGGGACCTCATTTGTAATTTCAATATTCAGAATGTTATTCTGAAGGAGATCATATTGTAATGAAAAGTGAATTTGATGATTAATATATAACTTGCATTGTTGTTCATCCGGATATTCTAAAGTAGCTCGACAGTATTCGCTGGTGGCTAGGGCCCTGTCTCTGGCAGATCTTACTACTATTCCCTATTTGATAATTTTCCATTTCCTGTATGTTTATTCTGTTTTATATCTTTGCATTTCCTCCGAGTTTATTCTATTTTATATCCTTGCATTCCCTACGAGTTTATTTTGTTTGATATATTCTGATTTCCTGTGAGTTTACATTGTAGTTAGTTTACTTTTCTTTATTTTGATCTCATGTACTTCCGTAGGTTCCACCATCAATAGTGATGAAGGGACCAAGTTCAGTTAAAAGTGAAAAAAAATATGAAAAAATAACAATTCTTATTATCACTTGCTACATTTCCCAATTGTAACAAAAAAGGTCACGTAGGAAGAGCTTTAAAATCAAAATTTTGACTCTTTTATCTTCCATGAGATATAAAATCATCCTTGTAAACTTGACATTTTGAGTAAATAGACGTGTCAAGTAATGCATTTGTAAGTGGGTTTCTTGAACTTCAACTCTCTTAAAGTAGATCACCATACATATCAATTTGTGGGTCTTCAAGGTCCCTTAAGCACTTTGCAAGTGATGTAATAGTAAATTGTGATCCCATGTGTACAAATGGTAGGGAGAAATGACCAAAACCTCCTATGTTATGCCCTTGTGTTAACATACCTATCAATGACAAACCTAAATTTGCTCCTACAATAGATTTTGATTTGACACATAAACTTGGGATTGAAGTCTTTGTTTTATCCATTTTGTCATGGATAATGCTCAAATTCTCCTTTGGAAACCACTCTAATATAATTCTATGGGAATATTAGAAATATCTTCCACACATAACAATCTTGTTATGTTTGTTCAACCTACCTCGTGCCTTTTCTTCCATCTCTTTTGTAGTTTCTTACTTCATCTGTGATTTCAACACAATACATTCACTGCATTTACTGAAGTTGGCATTCTTTGAAAATGCCACATCTTGAAACTTAGTATTCCATATATTTCTCATTGTTCGCTGTGATATTGATGGGTAACTGAGCTTTTGAGGAGCCTCATTGATCTCTTTTAACAGAGAATTTTGTGTGTAAGTCAAAGGAAACAATCTTAAAGGCGAAGATGTTCCATCTTCTTCAACTTTACATGTTTGGTTTGGTTAAAAATCTGAATTATCCATTTCAATTTTGTGCGATATTTCTATGGCTACCACAGTCTGTCCTCGTGCTTTCAATGTGTTGGTGTTACCATGAATATATTTGATCCGTCCATTTTGGAAATATTGCTAGTAGTTATAGAATGTGATTTGAGGAATCCTATGCATCTTATACCATGCTTTCTTACAAATAATATTCTCATTAAATCTCAAATCCTTTATATTTCTAGCAATAGGTGGTAGGCCATGGCCATGGCTCCTTGACATGACTATGTTTCACATGAGTGAATTCAAGACAAATTCCCTAATACCATTTTTATTTATTTGTCTCATACCCATTCTAGCACCTACAATGGCGTTCCTATCCACATGTTGAAGAAAATATTTTCTACAACATACATTTGCCGCCAAAAGTCAAATTTCTTTATCTTCATCTATATTTGTTTGACATTTTGCAATTTTTGTTATAGTTATAACTTGTTTATTCCTTTTATATGGCCTTGATACATGCATATTAATTGATTTTATATCTTTTTCATTACAAATGTTCTCATCCCATTTGTTTAAGGGATTTGTATCTGCTATAACATCCCATTACACCATTTCCTTGGGTGGCTCCTAGAACTTTTCCTTAACCCTTAATATCACACCTTTGTTGTCCACCAAATTATTTATTTGACATCTAACCAAACAATGTAAAGAATTATCTCCAATTCTGATATTTCAAAATTTCGATCTATCTCTTCCAAAAAAACACCAAAGTCCATTTCACCTAGTGTTTCACCTTCAACAATGTCATCCTCACAAACATTAACTATAATTCCTTTGGCAATGCACATGCTTGTTCTGGCGACCATGTATATATATATATATATATATATATATATATATATATATATATATATAATTAAATTACTATCATGGATGTATGTCCCCTTCATCAACATCCTCAATCAAATGTGGTTGAGTGACATCAATTATCAAAATTGCAACATAACATGCATTAACCCTTTCTCTGACATGATAAGTTCTAGAATCTGTAGATTCAACCCTTCCTAGCCCAAAAAATTGATCACTAATAAGGAGATCAACATATTCCCCTTTTTCTATATTCTCCGTCGTAGCTTATACCAATTCTGTAACAATAATTAAACCAGAAATTGTAATTAAATGGTTGGACATTGTAAAGTGTGATTTTATATTTTCGTAAAAACACACAACATTCAAAAAGTAATATAGATGCAATAATTTAAATAGGACGGTAGTCATAATGTATGTAATGAAACATTTTCCCCCACCATCTAGTGCCTACTACCAAAAATTACTTTACATGCAAATTACACAAAAAAAAAATATGAAGACCATGCAATTAGAGATGTAGATAGTATCATAGAATGACAAATATAGGCTCATATCCAACCACCAAGTTCCTATTTAACTTCAAAAATGACACTTGTAGTCTTAATGCATGTGTATGAATAATGATGATAATAAATTTGTAGAATTTGAAGAACCAAAACATGTTCCATTGTAAAAATCTAAGAAATTCCAAGATTGATGCTACATAATATGTCTAAAAGTCCCATGAAAAGGAGAAATTATTTTTTCACTTAGTGAGGATGTTTGATGTTTTAACTTGATAATCAAAAGTCAAACTAGAGTTTTTCTTCGAAATAAAAGTGTCAATGACAAATATCAGCTCATATCAAACCACCAAGTTCCTATTTAACTTCAAAAATGACACTTGTAGTCTTAATGCATGTGTATGAATAATGGTCATATGAAATTTGTAGAAGTTGAAGAACCAAAACATGGTCCTTTCGAAAATATAGAAATTTCAAGATTGATGCTACATAAGATGTCTAAGAACCGATGAAAAGGAGAAATTATACTCACTTAGTGAGGATGTTTGATCTTTGAACTTGATAATCAAAAGGCAAACTAGAGGTTTTCTTCCAAATAAAAGTTTTGGTACTGTAAATACTAGATAATTCTCATTTTTATTCTAAAAGAAAAGAAATTGAATTTTACAAATCTTTAGTTCCAATGTTAGCACTCACTACTTATACACATTTAAGGACACACTATTGAGGATGGATACAAAGGGATGTTAACTTTAGGTCCTCTAAAAGTGTAGATTTGATTTTTCCTAGATTTTTATGTTGATGAGGAAGAGTCTTATCTTATGCATCCAAAAATTAGTGAAATTGTTTTTGGAAGTTCATAACTCTACAACAAAATACGGAGAAAAAAATATATGTTAAAAAATGATGCTTGATACTTTAAAGTTCCATACATTTTCATTGGAAGAAAAATATAGTATACCTCAATAATACATTTATTCAGAAAGTTCAAAATTACACAAATATCACATTATTCTCCATGGATCAAATGATTATGATTGGATTATTGTGTTTGTGCCAAACGGAAAGCTATACCATTATCTTTCCTTCCAACTCAAGCACAAATGTAGTGCCAACAACAACATATATCTATATACAATTATTTTTCACAATCATTGATATCCATAAATTGTTCCAAATTCATTAAAAGGGCACATAAAAAGCTATAACTCTAATCATTGTGATTATTGAGGAAATGTCACCCCTAGAGCATTGGTTGCATAAGTGTAATGGTGTCTAGAAGAAAGATAGTAATCACTAGTAGGTATCCTTCTTGCATAATAAAAAATGCACAGCCATGAATAATTCCAGAGCACTAACCTTGGTGAAGGTGAAATATTGATAGCTTTCCTTTCGGAACAAGAACAAAGAAATCTAGTGCATTCTGTAACTCCTTCTAACACAAATACAAGCACATTTCCAACAATAATGTTGCATTGCGAAAAACATTTAACGGATGCAACATTTACTTCTATCACAAAAAAAAAAAAAACGTTTTCAACAAAAAAATTGCAAGATCAAGGAAATTTAACAGATTATAAGCTTCCTTATAGCATAACAACAAACATCTTTCTAATAACAACATTACATAATGAAGGAAATATAATGTGTGCTAGCTTTCCTTCTATCACAAGTAGAATCCCATTTCGAACGACAACATTGCACCTCAAATGAAAGCTAACAATAAATATAATTCCTTCTACTAAAAACATAAGCATATTGCTAGAAGCAACATTACATGGTAAAATAAATATAGCACACATTATATTTCCTTCTAGCACAAACACAAGCACATTGCCAACAACAATTTTGTAAGGCGTTTGAAATCCACCACATGCTTGTAATATACCCTCTCCTTTTTTTCATATATATATCCATAACCCTTTCTAGTTGCCTATAAATTTCCTTTCTAAATTTTCTTTGTTCCTAAATTCATTTAAATCCACGTTACAAATAACTATTACAACCAACTTATCCAATGATTTTATTATCCTCTACTTTTAAATATCATTTACTTCTCAATTATATTTATATAAATTTATTTATATTCTAAAACCCATTTCTATTAATTTATATATACTCTATAACCCATGAGGTTAGTTTAATAAAGGGACATTAAACTTTAGGTAGACCCCCTCACCCTAAAACATTTATTTTAGAGATAATTAACATAATCTTTTATACTTCGAAGGTGGGGTTCTATTATACCTATCATCTAATTTACCCCGACATTACAATACGAACTCATATGGAACTTCACGTTTGTGTTTATCACTTACCATGCATTAAAATATATTTGATTTAATTTCCTCATTAGCCTAACACTAAAGTGGTTCCTCCTCAAATTATCAACAAGCGGTATTACCAATACGGTCTCATACCATTTGTGTCTTATCTATATTAACGATTCTATTCCCTTATACATTATGTCACTGACAGGGTTTAAAGAGAATAGTATCGTTTTGCAAAGATAGTACTGATATCTTAACGTTGATTTCCCTTTCTCTTTGCTCGAACCCTGGAAACAAACATATTTTAATGATCCATACACGGGACCTAATCCTCGTCTTAACGTTTCATCTGCCCTGGTACATTTAGAAATTAACATCAGTATATTTTTTTATGTTTCCAATGAATCATGGTCTTGATCTAAGGGAAGACCGATGGATTTATGCGAAGTGTAAGATGGGATTTCACTAGGGTTTTGAAATATCAGTCTCTATTAATTCCAACATTTCCATTGTTTACAAAATTTTCTGGTCTCTTCTCGTATGTGGCTTTCTCTCCAGTTTGATTAATGGTTCATGGCTTCTTCGGCATTCTACGCCTTCAACTTCATGACTTCGCCATTAAAACACCTCGCAAGATACACGATTTCATCTATTTTTGTTTTCATTCGTTTACAATTCATTATGTAAATGTAATTTTCTATTAGTCGTAGGGTCTTATATACATCCAGAGAATTAGTTTTGATTTTATCTAATTCTCTTTCTTAGCTTATTCACTATTCGCGATTGGGTGCATATAATGAATTTCTCTATCTATCAATTTCGTTGTTTTGTTTTCTCATTTTGGACATTCAGACAAGCCAGTTTTTAAATTTGCGCTTAATAAAATTTGGAATTATTTTGTGAGAAGTATACACGCTCTCTTGTGTTGATTTCTCCTACCTTTTAAGTTCCCTAGCTTACAAGTCTTACATTGAAACACGACTGTAGATTTCAGTTCGATTTCTATTTGCGACGGAGAGGTTCTCCAATGAAATCAGAAAATGTTTCACTTGTTTCTAATTTGATTTCTTATTTATGACTATATATGAACACACTAACAAGAATGAGAAATTCATGGCTTTTTACTTCATTCTCAGCCAATTTAAGAATTGCCTTCTGCAATGTCATTGAGATGTAAGGAGTCATTCATATTAGATTCTCAAGTGTAGTCTATTCGTTCCATAATTTTTTCAGGTTCCAACTGATAATGAGTTTCTTCCCAATTTCGCCTATATGTAAGTATACTTCTACGTTATATAAAAATTGGCATTCAAATTTGTAATTATTCCCATTTTCCTTTTGCATTAAAATTCCAATCTTGATTTCTCATTCCATTCTGATGATATCCTTACAGGGGTTTCTTCTCCTTTTTCCTCGCTTTATAAGGTAACACAATGTATCTCTGTTATGAAGTTTCCTTCTTACATAGTTATCAAGTCCAACATCAAGCTCGGCCTTTTAACATCAACCTATATCTATCTATATATAGGTTGATCCTACATTGTTTTCCATGCTCACCGACATTGATGGCAATACTGTCCTTTAATGTTTCGAGTTTAGTAGATGATCTAGGGTGTCCTACTATCGAATCTTCAAATATACTCTGTATAAATTATACATAAATTATTTTTTTGGGATTTTCCTCAAGGGACTCTATAACTTAATTAATTTTTTTTAATATAATTTCAAACACAGTTCCTCAGATTTTTTTTTTCATTTACGATATATGCTTGCACTGCAATAACAGTCAATGGTTAAAAATTTCATAAACTTGTATGGTCTTATTTTCACTCCAACTTACCTCACTGTTTAAATTGAAATTATCATTTCTGTTATTATGAGAGATAAATAGTAGTCTATACCCCTGATTATATCTAAGGGTCAGGTTATTATGAAATTTTGAGATCTTCTTGCACATATTAATTTGTGTTTTAGTTTCCTTAATAATTTTTTTTTCATTTACCTGACACCTTGAAGGGAGTCATTTATGAATATATTCTACTGGATTTTCTTTATTGCATGTTTACCAAATGACAACTTATATATACATGTATTGATGGCATTTGCCTACACAGTTTATTTATCATGAGGAAATGTCCTTTTTAAATCAGAAGTAGAATCAAGTTTTTCTTTGATATATATATATATATATATATATGTATATATATATATATATATATATTCATATTTTCTTAATTCTACTTTGTTTATCTGTGGATTTTAAACTATTAAAATTTAAATTTGTACCATCAGAGTAGGTATTTCTCAAGTATATATATATATATATCAGCCAAAAATAATTTCATATCTTATCCAGCATGCAGAAATATGTTCCACAATGTTTACTTTTCAATTTATTTTATCCGTTATGTAAAATTTTCACATTGTAGAAAAATAGTAATTTCTATAAATATATTACCATCCTTAGTGGTTTAATGTTGTATAATTTTCTAAACTCTTTTTGACAGATCTAAACTCTACAGTAGGTTTCTGTTATTATAGAAATGAAATTGAATCACTATTCCACATGAAACTTAAATTTTCCTTTACTACAAAGAAATTTAAACTTTACAGATGAGAAATTAATCTCTAGATTTAAACCTCGTACAGGTTTAGACATTCTGGTGGATGGGTTTCTTCCTGATTTTCCCATACAACTATATAGATGACAGAAATCCTATCTAACTAATTTTTTAAATGTGTGGGAACTTTTAACATTTCAATACCAAATAATTTAATTTCTCTAATTAAATAAGAATAGGGTTACCCATAATTAGTGCTATAGATGTGTAAAACAATTCATTCTAGTATGCATACCAGTTAATATGACTAGTACTCCCAAGCTTAGAGTTCTTTATCTCCTGAACTCACCCCCGAGCTGAGATCCTCCAGTGACAGACCAACCTCTGTCTATCCTAGAGCAGCTTACTTAAGCCCTACTTTCCCCAAGCCTGTTTCTAAGTTCTGCGTCCAAAATTTCTAGGATGATTTCTTCCTATATTTGCCTAGGCTGACCTCATTAGGGTCCTTTAAAGCTGTCTTTTTCGTTTTTCTAGATTTTCCACCTCTTCCCAATTACTTTCCTCTTCATTGGGGAATTAGATTTTTCTCTCCCAATCTAATTTAGAAATATTCTTTTCAAGGTTTTTCTGAAAGGTTTTTGGGAAAGTATTACCTGGTCCATATCCTCATGGATTAGGTTTAGGATCTCCAATCTCTTCTAGTCATAGTGTACACATATACATTTTATTTATTTCCCATAAATAAATATTTAAATAAAATCCACACAATATTTCTCCATTGGGGTCCACTTTCTCCTTTGGACTTTGTTCAAATGTCAATTTAAAAAGCATAGAACTTGGGGTGTTACACATTCCCCCTCTAAAAAGCTAACACCATCCTCAGTGTGTCAACAAAATTTAAACAGTTCATGTTGAAAATAAAAATGGATATTTTTCCATCATCTCAGTTTCTTTTTCCCAAGTAGCTTCTTTAGCAGTAAAGTGCTTCCATTGTACTTTTACTCTGGCTACTGTTCGATTTCGCAGCTCAATTTCTTCCCGATCCAAGATTTGAAGTGGCTCTAGAAGGAATTCCCCTTCTGGTTCCACCTGACTCACATTCCAATAAACAATGTGAGTTGCATCATGTAGATATTTTTTCAATAGAGAAACATGAAACACATCATGAACCTTAACATTGAGGGGTAAGGTCAGTTTATAAGCCACTGTTCCCACCCTTTCTAAGACTTCAAAGGTCCACAATATCTAGGAGCCAGTTTTTCACAACTTCCAGTATGCAAAGTGCTCTTTTTGGGCTTAATCCGTAGATATACATGGTCACCCACATTTAACTCTCGGTAAACTCCCTTCCTGTTGGCATAATTTTTTTATCAATCTTGAGCTGTCTTGATGTTTTTCTGTATTTGTTTGACAATCCTTTCCATTTCTTGTATAGCATCTGGCCCAAGTACTAACTTATCTTTTGGTTGGCTCCATCTTAAAGGAGTGTGGCACTTTCTTCCATAGAGTGCCCCAAATGGACTCACCTTGATGGAAGATTGGTAGCTGTTATTGTAAGCAAATTCTACTAAATGTAAATAGTCTACCCACTTAGTTGGCATATCCATCACATACATTCTGAGCATATCCTCCAGAATTTGATTTTTTCTCTCAGTTTGACCATCCGTCCGAGGTTATAGGTGGTACTAAAATTTAATTTAGTACCCATGTCCCCAAACAAAATTTTCCAAAAGGCTGTTGTGAACTTGGCATCTCGATCTGAAGTAATCATTTTAGGAACCCCTTGTAGCCTTAAAATTTCCTTCATGAACACATTTGCTACTTGGGCTGTCCCAAAAGTAGATTGTACAGGTATGAAATGTGCAGCCTTTGTTAAAGTATCTACCACTACCATTACTGAGTCATGCTGGTACTTTGTTCTAGGTAATCGAGTTATAAAATCCATAAAAATAGTGTCCCATTTCCATTTTGCAATTGGTAAGGGGTTTAGAATACCAGGTGGATGCTGATGTTTAACTTTGACTAGTTGACATTCCCTGCATCTAGCTAAGTAGTTGGCCATGTATTTTTTCATTCTTGGCCAAAATAATTTGTTTTTCAATGTTGTAAGTAGTTTCTAATATCCCGGATGTCCTAAATAAGGTTTTTTATGATATTCATCTAAGATTTCCTTTTTCAAAGAGTCTACATTGGGGATGTACAATCTTTCTTTATAAAAAATCAGTCCCATCCAATTTTGTGTATACCCTTTTATTTCCTTTTTCAGCATTTGAATTTGTAGTTTTTCATAGTTGGGATCTTCATCTGATACAATTTTTACTAATCCTTCTAAGTCAAAGCTGGCACTACTCCCTATGTTACTTATGTTTTAGCAAGCATTTCTGCTTAGAGAATCAACAATCAACAATTTTGTTTTCTTTTCCTTTGATGTGTTTTATTTCCATATCAAATTCACTCTGAAAGGATAGCCATCTGGCTTGTCTAGCATTCAAATCTGTTTGAGAAAAAAATACTTCAGGTTGATGTGGTCTGTCATCAAAATAAATTTCTTCCCTAGATGAGAGTGTCGCCACATCTTCAAAGCATGAATTACAACAGCTAACTCAAGATCATATACACTGTAATTATGTTCATGTTTCTTAAGTCTTCTAGATTCTTACGCAATAACATAACTCTCTTGCAAAAATACTCTCCCTAATCCCTCTACACACGCATCAATACACACTACAAACTCCTTATCAGGATCTACAATCTTCAGAATAGGTGTTTTAGTAAGTTTTAATTTTAGTTGTTCAAAGCTATTTTGGCATTTTTCAGTCCATTCAAATTTTGTACCCTTTCTCTGTAATGAAGTTATAGGATAGGCTAGTGCTGAAAATCTTTCTACAAACCTTCGGTAGTACCCCGCAATCTCCATAAATGATCTTACCGCTGAGACATCAGTAGGTACAAGCCACTCTCTAATGGAATTCATTTCCTCAAGGTTAATATCCAATCCTTGTTCTGAAATTATATGCCCCAAATATTGAATCTTATCCTTATAAAATTCACATTTGCTAAACCTGGCATATAGTTGATTCTCCTTAAGACTCTGCAACACAATTCTAAGGTGTTCTTTACGCTCTACCTCATTTTTTGAATAGATTATAATGTCGTCTATAAATAATAGTATGAATTTGTCTAAGTATTTATTCAGGACGCTATTCATTAAACACATAAAAGTGGCAGGAGCATTTTTCAAACCGAAAGGTAGGACTACAAATTCGTAGTGACCATAACTGGTTCAAAAGGTTATTTTATTGACATCTTCCTCCTTAATTCTGAGATGGTGATAACCAATTATTAAGTCAATCTTAGAGAACATTGAAGCTCCTCTAACCTGCTCAAAAAGGTCATCTGTTCTGGGTAATGGGTACCTATTTTTGATAGTCAACTTATTCAGTTGATGATAATCAATACACATTCTGAAGGTACCATCCTTCTTTTTCATCAAAAACACTGGTGCTCCCCAAGGAGATACACTCGGTCTGATATAACCATTGTTCAGCAATTCTTGTAATTTCATTTTCAACTCCATTAGTTCAGGGGGGATCATTTTGTAAGGAGCTCTTGAAACTGGTATTCCCCCTGGCACTAAATTGATTGTAAAATTGATTTCTCTCTTGGGGGGAAGATGACGAATCTCATCTAGAAATACTTCTTTAAATTATCTAATCACTGGTAAAGTGTCTAATAGATTTTTCTCTAGTTGATGTTCTAATTCTTCAACATGTACAACATATACTTGATACCCCTTTCCAGCAGTTCTTTTTAATTGAAGGGATGAGATCTGCCTCACAGAAATAGGTTTTGGTTTCCCTTTTGGTATGAATGGTTTTCCTTCAGCATCTATGCAGTGTAGAGTTTTGTCCCAACAATTCATCATGGCCTTTTTCTTTTCTAACTAGTCCATTCCTGTCAATAAATCATAGGAATCTAATGGAAAAATGTTTAAATTTACTTCTGTTTGATAATCATTCAATTTAATATTTGTTTGAGGTAGCTTATGAGTTACCTTACGTTTGGTTTCGGTGGCTAACTGGACCAACCAAGACTGTTCAAACTTTTATGTTTTGAGTTTACATTTTTCTACAACTTGTGGACTAATATAACTCAAAGAAGCACCCAGATCAATTAAAACTGTAACAGATTGGTCAGCAATCTTACCTTCCATGTTGACCATAGTAGACTAGTGTTCTGCTTGCCGGTTCTCCAAGGTTGCACTGATAGTGGGGATATTCCTTGCTACCTCATTTACTGTGGTAGCTTCTCTATCTCTCAGAACCATCTGAATATTTCGGTGTGGACAGTCCCTCAAAATATGAGGTTCTCCACAACCCCAACACTTCAATGGTTCTCGTATTTTCACTGTTCCTTCCTTATTATTATTTCCATTTATTGGTTTGGAACCATTTTGAGATTGAGCATTTTGGTGGTCATTTTTTTAATTAAATTTCTTTCTCTGATGGTTTCTACCAAAATTTTTCAAGTAGGCTAGCTTTTGTTTCCTTCCACAAGAATCACCTTTAGTTGACCAGTTCTTTCCTTGCTCCACCTTACCTTGAAATTGTTGGTAGCATAATCTGGCTTTCCTCACCACTTCATCCTTTGTTTTGGGATTATCAACCTTTATCTTTTCCTTGTACACAGTAGGAAAACAGTTTATAAATCTATGTACCTTTGCCTTCTCATCTCGGATATAAGGCACATATCTTAACATATTTGTGAACTTGGTGACAAAATCATCTATGGTGAGCTATCCCAATCTAAGTTCATGAAACTCTTTTACCTTGTCATCATAATAGCATTCGTTTAAATATAGATTTTTGAACTTGACTTGAAAATCTTCCTAAGTCACTGTTTTTTCATTAATTGCATGAACCATTTTTGTTTCTTCCAACCACAAGGTAGCCTTACCTTGTAGTTGGTATATGTCTAATCTAGCCCTCAGATTGCTTTCATACTCATAGAATTGAAAATACTTACATATTCAGTAGCCATGCCTCGGTATGTTCCTCCTTCTCTCCATCATAGGAAGGAGGTTTTATTTTCCAAAATTCACCATGTAATTCCTTCTTCTGTCTAGACTGTTGTCTAGTGGCATCATCTTCCTCAAATTCCTCTAAGATATTCACTCTGCCTTTTATCTTCCTCCGAGAACCTTCACTTTCTTGGTTGTTCCACGAAGTCAGTTCTCTTATAAGTTTTTCCTGCTCCTCACTGGCTAAAGATAGCCTGTCATTTTGATTTTTGAGTTGAGCCATATCTCGTTGCATCCTATGCAACATAGCCATCAAAGGAGCATTGGTATCCAGCGTGTTCTCTCCCCCACCCAGATCAACATAAACCTCATCTCCTTTAGACATGATTTTGCAGTTGTTCTTTTAGTTTTTTCTCACTGTACAACGAAAGCACATCAGTAATATTTTGAATATCATAATTTTATTATAACAGAATTTATTTCCTATGTGAGCACATAAACTCCCCAATTTTTCAACCTGGCTCTGATACCAGTTGTAATATACCCTCCTTTTTTTTTCTTATATATATCCATATCCTTTTCTAGTTGCCTAGAAATTTCCTTTCTAAATTTCCTTTGTTCCTAAATTCATTTAAATCCACATTACAAATAAATGTTACAACCAACTTATCCAATGATTTTATTATCCTCTACTTTTAGATCTCATTTACTTCTCAATTATATTTCTATAAATTTATTTATATTCTAAAACCTATTTCTATTAATTTATTTATACTCTATAACCCATGAGGTTACTTTAATAAAGGGACATTAAACTATAGGTACACCCCCTCACCCTAAAACATATCTTTTAGAGATAATTGACATAATGTTTTATACTTCGGAGGTGGGGTTCTCTTATACCTATCATCTAATTTACCCCGAAATTACAATACGACCTCATATGGAACTTCACATTTGTGTTTACCACTTACCATGCATTAACATATATTCGATTTAATTTCCTCATCATCCTACCACTAAAGTGGTTCCTCCTCAACTTATAAACAAGTTCTATTACCAATACGGTCTCATACCATTTGTGTCTTATCTATATTAATGATTCTATTCCCTTATATGTTATGTCACTGACAAGGTTTAAAGAGAATAGTATCATGTTGCAGAGATAGTACTGATCTCTTAACATTGATTTTCCTTTCGCTTTGCTCGAACCTCGGAAACAAATATATTTTAATGATACATATACGGGACCTGACCCTCGTCTTAACATTTCATCTGCGGTGGTACATTTAGAAATTAATATCAGTAGATTTTTTTATGTTTACAATGAATCATGGTCTCGATCTGAGGGAAGACCGATGGATTTATGTCAAGTGTAAGATGGGATTTCATTATGGTTTCGAAATATTAGTCTCTATTAATTCCAATGTTTCCACTATTTACAAAATTCTCTGGTCTCTTCTCGTATGCAGCTTTCTCTCCAGTTTGATTAATGGTTCATGGCTTCTTTGTCATGCTACACCTTCAACTTCATGACTTCGCCATTAAAACACCTGGTAAGCTACACAATTTCATCTATTTTTGTTTTCGTTCATTTCAAATTCGTTATGTAAATGTGACTGTATATAAGTCGTAGGGTCTTATATACATCCAGTGAAGTAGTTTTGATTTTATCTCATTCTCTTTCTTAGCTTATTCACTATTCGCGGTTGGGTGCATATAACGAATTTCTCTATCTATCAATTTCATAGTTTTGTTTTCTCGGTTTGGACATTCAGACAAGCTAGTTGTTAAATTTGCGCTTAATAAAATTTTGAATTCTTTTGTGAGAAGTATACATGCTCTCTTGTTTTGATTTCTCCTTCCATTTAAGTTCCCTAGCTTACAAGGCTTACGTTGAAACACGACTATGGATTTTAGTTCGATTTCTATTTGTGACAGAGAGGTTCTCCAATGAAATCAGAAAATGTTTCACTTGTTTCTAATTTGATTTATTATTTATGACTCTATATGAACACACTGAAAAGAATGAGGAATTTGTGGCTCTTTACTTCATTCTCAGCCGGTTTAAGAATTCCTTATGCAATGTCATTGAGATGTAATGAGTCGGTCATATCAGGTTCTCAAGTGCAATCTCCTCGTTCCATAAATTTTTAGGGTTCCAAAAGATAATGAGTTTCTTCCCAATTTTGCCTATATGTAAGTATACTTCTACGCTATATAAAAATTGGCATTCAACTTTGTAGTTATTCCCATTTTCCTTCTGTGCTAAAATTCCAATCTCGGTTTCTCATTCCATTCTGATGACATGCTTACAGGGGTTTCTTTTCATTTTTTCTTGATTTATAAGGTAAGACAATGTATCTCTGTTATGAAGTTTCCTTCTTACGTAGTTATCAAGTCCGACATCAAGCTTGGGATTTTAACATCAACCTATATTTATCTATATACAGGTTGATCCTATGTTGCTTTCCATGCTCACTAACTTTGATGGCAGTATTGTCTGTTAATATTTCAAGTTTAGTATATGGTCTAGGGTGTTCTACTATCGAATCTTCAGATATACTCTGTAGAAATGACACATAAATTATCTTTTTCAGATTTTCCTCAAGGGACTGTGTAACTTAATTAATTTTTTTTAATATAATTTCAAACACGGTTCCTTAGATATTTTTTTTCATTTACGATATATGCTTACACTGCAATAACAGACAATGGTTAAAAATTGCATAAACTTGTATGCTTTTATTTTCACTCCAAATTACCTCACTGTTTAAATTGAAATTATCATTTCTGTTATTTTGAGAGATAAATAGTAGTCTATACCCCTGATTATATCTAAGGGTTGGGTTATTATGAAATTTTGAGATCTACTTGCACATATTAATTTTTGTTTCAATTTTCCTTAATAATTTGTTTTTCAATTACCTAACACCTTGAAGGGAGGCATTTATGAATATATTCTACTGGATTTTCCTTACTGCATGTTTACTAAATGACAACTTACATATACACGTATTCATGGAATTTGCCTACACAGTTTATTTATCATGAGGAAATGTCCTTTTTAAGTCAGAAGTTGAATCAAGTTTTTCTTTGATATATATATATATATATATATATATTTATTTATTTATATTTTCTTAATTCTACTTTGTTTATCTGGGGATTTTAAACTGTTAAAATTTACATTTGTACCATTAGAGTAGGTATTTCTCAAGTATATATATATATATATATATATATATATATATATATATATATATATATATATATATATATATATATATATATATATATATATATATATATATATATATATATATATATATATATATATATATATATAATGCTCCAACAATAATTTCATATCTTATCCAGCATGCAAAAATATGTTCCACAATGTTTACTTTTCAATTTATTTTGTCTATTATGCTAAATTTTCACAGTGCAGAAAAATAGTAATTTCTATAAATATATTACCAGCCTTAATGGTTTAATGATGTATAATTTTATGAGTTTTTTTTTACAGATCTAAACTCTACAGCAGGTTTTTTTTCATGATAGAAATGAAATTGAATCACTATTTCGCATGAAACATAAATTTTCCTTTACTACACAAAAATTTAAACTTTACAGGTGAGACATTAATCTCCAGATTTAAACCCCGTATAGGTATAGACATTCTGGTAGATGGGTTTCTTCTTGATTTTCCCATACAACTATACAGATGATAGAAATCCTATCTAACTAATTCTGTTAAATGTATGGGAGCTTTTAACATTTCAATACCAAATAATTTAATTTCTCTAATTACATAAGAATAGGTTTACCCATAATTAGTGCTATAGATGTGTAAAACAATTCATTCTATTATGCATACTAGTTAATATGACTATTCCTCCCAACCTTAGAGTTCTTTATCTCCCGAACTCACCCCCGAGCTGAGATCCTCCAGTGATAGAACAACCTCTGTCTGTCCTAGAGCAGCTTACTTAAGCCATGCTTTCCCCAAGCCTGTTTCGAAATTCTACGTCGAGAATTTCTATGATGCTTTCTTCCTATTTTTTCCTAGGATGCCCTCATTAGGGTCCTTTAAAGCTGTATTTTTCACTTTTCCAGCTTTTCCACCTCTTCCCAATTACTTTCCTTTTCATTGGGGAATTGGATTTTTCTCTCCCAATCTAATTTATAAATATTCCTTTCAAGGCTTTTCTGAAAGGTTTTTGGGAAAGTCTTACCTGGTCCATATCCTCATGGATCAGATTTAGGATCTCCAATCTCTTCTAGTCAAATTGTACACATATACATTCTATTTATTTCTCATTAATAAATATTTAAATAAAATCCACACAATGTTTCTCCATTGGGGTCCACTTTCCCCTTTGGACTTTCTTCAAATGCCAATTTAAAAAGAATAGAACTTGTGGTGTTACAATGCTAAACCTACTTCTAGCGTAAATATAAGCATGTTACTCACAAAAATATTGCAAAGTAAAAGAAATATTACACATTCTAGAGTGTCGTATAGCACAAACAAAATCACATTGCCAAAAACAACATTGTAGTGTAGAAGATATCTAACCTATGCTTGATTTACTTCTAGTACATTTCCAACAATAACATTGAAAACGAAATCCAATGCATGATAATATTCCTTGTGGCACAAGCACAAGTACTTTTCCAACAATATTGCATTGCAAAAGAAATACATTGCATGTTATATTTCATTCTAGCAAAAAAACAAGCATGCTTCCAAAAACAATATTGCATTGCGAAAAAAATCTATTGCATACTAGATTTTATTCTAGTACAAACATAAGCACATTCCTAACACCAATATTGCATTGCAAAAAAAATTTAGTGCATTCTAGAATTCCTCCCACCATACACAAACATATTGGCAACATTGATATTGTAGGGTAAATGAAATCTATATCATGCTAGATTTTCTTCTATCACAAACATAAGCATATTTCCAATAACAATATTGCAAGGTGAATTAGATCTAACATTCTATTTGTACTTTTATCTCAAGCACAAACATGTCACCAATAACAACATTGCAAGGTGAGTGAAATCCATCACATGATAGATTTCCCTCTCTCCCAAACAAAAGAACATAACAATATTGTAGGGTGAAAGAAACATATCACATATTATATTTTCTTCTAGAACAAAAAACATATTGTCAAAAATACCTTATGCAAGATAAAAGAAATCCAGTGTGGTAGATTTCCTTCTAACACAAACACAAAAACCTAAC
Organism: Pinus albicaulis; assembly: GCA_034641835.2. Lineage (NCBI taxonomy): Eukaryota > Viridiplantae > Streptophyta > Pinopsida > Pinales > Pinaceae > Pinus > Pinus albicaulis. The sequence continues at coordinate 275,723,714 of CM076583.1, forward strand.
ATTGTAGGGCTTAAGAATATTGTGCATGCCATATTTGGTATAGCATGAACACAAACATATTACCAACAAAATTCTAGGGAAAAAGAAATCTATCACATGATAGATTTCATTTTAGCACAATCGCAAGCACATTGCCAATAACGTCATTGTTGTGAAGGAAATATGGTGCATACTATATTTCCTTCTAGCACAAACAATTGAATTGCCAACAACAACATTGCAATTCGAAATAAATCTAGTGCAAACTAGATTTCCTTCTAACACATATAAAAACACAATGTCAATAAACTCATAGAAGGGTGAAATAAATCTAATGTATGCTAGATTTCCTTCTAGCACAATCACAAACACATTACAAAATTTCTAGATAAAATAAATCTAGCACATTGTAGATTTACTTCTAGTGCAAACAAAATCATATTGTCAACAAGAACATTGCAGTGAAAAAGAAGCGCTAGATTTCTTTCGAGTCAAAATTGAAGCATGTTCGAAATAAAAACATTGCAAGGTGAAGAGAATATATCACGTGCTAGATTTACGAATAGCACAAACAGAAGCGCACAATAACATTATAGGGTGAAATTAATCTAGCATGTTAGATTTGCTTCCAGCATAAATAAAAGCATATTTCCAACAATGACATGGGATGGAAAAACATATCTAGAACAACTTCTATCACAAACACAAGCATTTTTCCAATAATAAAATCGCAAGCTAAAAGAAATTTAATGTATGTTAGGTTCACATGTAGGACAAATACATGCATACTACCAACAACAACATTTCATGCCAAAATAAATCTAGTGCATGTTATATTTCCTTCTAACACAAACACAAGCACATTTCGAAGGTGAAGGAAATCTAACACGTGCTAGATTTCCCTCTATAATAAACAACCAAATTAACAACAACAATATTTTAGAGAAAAATAAATCTAACACAACTTCTAGCTCGAACACAAGCACATTTCCAATAAAATTTCCAAGATGAAGGAAATCTAACACGTGCTAGATTTCCTTCTATCATAGAAAACCAAATAAAGAACAAAAATGTTCTAGAGCAAAATAAATCTAGCATAGTTTCTAGACCAAACATAAGAATTTCTCCAATAACAACATTGCAAGGTGAATGAAATTTAACAAGTGTTAGCTTTACATGTAGCACAAATACAAGCATACTACCAACAAAAACATTGCATGATAAAATAAATCTAGTGCATGCTATATTTCATTTTAACACAAACACATGCACATTCCTTGTAAGAACATTCCAAGGTGAAGGAAGTCTAACACATGTTAGATTTCCTTCTATCATAAACAACCAAATTACCAACAATAACATTGCGTTGTGAAAATTCCTTCTAGAATGTCAATAAAAATATTTCAAGGTGGAAAATATGTAAGGTGTGCTAGTGTTGGAAATATTAAGAAGGGGGTTGAATCAATATATCTTTACAATTGTTATATTATGTGAGATAAAATCACCAATTAAACCAAAACACAAGATGTGCAACAAGAAAATAATTTTATTAATGAATTTGAGGACTCTAAAAACCCAAGCTCCAACTTGTACAAAAAATTATTTAACTCTTTCAAGTCTTCAACCCTGAATAAGGACTCTAATATTCAACTACAAATCCAAGCTCCAAGCTTGTATGATGACTCCAATCCTCTAAGGATCCAACCTTATCAATTTTCTTCAATCCCTTAAGGTGACTTCAATACTAGCTCAACCCTCCATCAAAAACTTCAAATACTTCTAAAAAATATATTCAAGATAGGTATGGAAAGTGCTCTCAAATATACCTCTACAAAAACTTCATGTCTACTTCAGCAAAACTTTTATGGTTGCACCAATAAAACATGCCTTGAAGTGTTGATCTTCACCTATGCTCCAAGGATGACTCATCCAACAAAAAAAGTGTTTAAGTGTTGGTATTCAAATATACTCCAAGGGTGATTTCTTCAAAAAAACAAATCTTCAAGTGTTGGTCTTCAACTATGATTCAAGAGTGACTATTCTTTCAACAAAGGCTTGAAGAATGCTCTATTAATCTCATCATGAATGCACTTTACTATCAACTCAAAAGATGCTCAAAGTATGTTATCATTTTATCATTCGATGAAGGTGTCTCCTAGGGTCTTCATGTGTGCTCTAAATAATTTCCTTCGATCTACAAGTATTACTTTACTTTTGTTTCAAATCTGACTTGATGTGTTGATGAAGCCTCTCAAGGTGTAATATTTCTAGTGGAAAAATTAAGAGTGATAACAAAAACAAATAAACCCAACAAAAATATTTTTCAGCAAATGCCCATAAAACATAAATGCTCCAAACACAACAAAATGGGAATATTTTATTATAAGATATTGTTGGAGTACAATATAAAAAAAAATGTGCACCCTGGGGTTTTCAAGGCAAGCTACAAGCCTCATGTGGATGTTTTATCAATGCCAAACTGTTGGCGGAATTTTTCCACTAAAACTATGCACTGGCCTTGTGATTTTTGCATTGTTGGTTGTGTTGACATCCTAATTATCACCCTCCTAAGTGTGAAAATTTCTGAATATTATTATGCAAGAACTGTATTGTTAAATCATTATTTACTTCTCCTACTTATGGAAGTTATGAATTTGAAATATTCAATATTAACATCGAAGTAAACACTTTATCAACCTACACAGATATAGATCTAAACTAAATACATGTACATAGACAAAGTGACACACAAGATTTTCTGGACAGCTATTCTCGAAAAAACCCAATGCGGGAAAACCAATCTTCTAGCTGCTGGGGAGTTTTTATTATTAAGTAGATTATAAGTACAACAAATCTAGGCACCTTACTAGTTAACCCGATAGAGAAAAAATCTACAATAATACCTCTATTCCATAGACGGAAAACTAGACTGGTTCACACCCTCAAATGGGAATTACAGAACTCATGTTATTTCTATCTTCAGAAACCTCGACGCATCTCTCAAGCCCTCTCTGTTAACTCAGCTAGCCTACGTTCTCCTCTACATTGCTCAAGAGAGGCCTGCAAAACCTCAGACTGGGTTACTTTGTCCCTGCACTACCATAGTTGAGCCTACGTAAGCCATGTTGGCCTCTTGATGCCTCTGCGCTGCCCTTTTATGGGCCTGCATAGCACTAAAGCCCTCTACGTCACGTAGTTATTTCATGGCTACTGCTACCTCTGCACTTCTTTGACTGTTGCTTCTATGCGTCTTCATGAATCTTGGCTTAGGATCATATTGTCCCTCTAATCATTACTACGCCTTCTTGCAGCGGAAACACTTTTTGAAATTCTTAGCAAACCATGCCCTAGAATTCAAGCTTAGTCTCAATGCTCTGCCTCCGTGTGGGTTATCCAACTGACCCCAAGCCTTTCCTTTAGAATTTTCTCGTTGGGAAACCAAAAATCATGATCTAATCTTGAATAAACGACTAATATTAAAAGAAATATTGCTCCATTGATTAAGATCATTTCCATCACATGATTAAATTAATTACCTTTCATCTTTTAATTTTCTTAAGTCGAACTTAGGGTCCTTAATTAAAAAGATTAATTAATTAATTATCTCTAAAAGTGGATGGAATTTCTCAAATCCCTTTCTAGGTCTTAGATATCTCATGTACTCTAGTCCCTCCACAAATTTTGGGAGCTAGATAAAATTCGATGCTACCCCAAAAATCAAAAATATGAACACTAACTGCTAAGAAAATCTTGATAAATTAGTCATGGAATCTTTGTCAAAAACCCAAAAAAACCCAGAAAGGGTTTTCCCTTGTTTTGATGCTCGAAAAATGGCCCCAAATTCCTTGATCCTCCTCTAAGTATAGAAAAACTATAACTCTGTCTGATGTTGGAATGAATGTCCCAAAATGGCTAGAAAATTCTTCTCAATTGCACCCCAAACCAACCCCAAGAAACATAGCTCTCAAAATCCCTTCACAATCCACCCCACAATTGTTCCTCCAAAATGATTGCATAGTTTCTGGGTAGGATGATGTATTTTCTCCTCTAGAGAATTAGTTTGATGTTGTATGTTGAATTCTACCCTTTCAAATCTCCCTCCTTTTCCTTAGAATTGACCAAAAATTACATCGACGATGCTAAAATTCCCAACTCCAACTCTTCCTCCTCACTCTCTTTGACGCCTCCTAAACTACATCTCAGTTACCCATAAAACGTACCACATGCCTGGCCCTCTCTCCAACTCCTAAAACTTATGAAGAATCATTCTAAGGGTGGTACTCAGATTCCATTGAAGAAAGGTTGAGCTCCCCCCTTGGGAAACTCTTGTGTTCAACAACACTATGTAACTATGCTAAACAACTAGAGCGACACTTCAATTGTAAAATTATCAGAAGGCCTCAAATGTTTCTGCCTGTCTCCTCTTTATAATTTTTGTTCATTTCCTCCACGTGGGCCCCTCACTATGCAATTCAAACCTCTTCCCTTGGCCATAAAATTTCTCCCTCCTCAAGGAGTGCATATTAGTTTGGGAGGTGTTGGAAGTGTTGTCATTGATGGAAAAGGAGCACAAAGGAGCAGCACCTGAACAAGCAATGAGGCAGAGTAGTGAGTGTGAAAGGCAGCAGAAATTAGAGGCAGAGTATTGATTGAAAATCAGGTCAGTAAATTGAAGCAGAAACAACAAAGAAGCATAGAAGAAGCTTTGAAGGTGAACTGACCATAAACTGAGGAGAGATAGGCGCATTTAAACTACACATAAAGCTTAGGAGGGAATCATGTGGAAGAGTATCCAAAAAAAAGAAGTAAAGGACTATTATATAGTGAAGGGAATCACAAAGGAATGAAGCAGTAAAGCACAGTAGTTGGACCAGTAAGATCAATGAATGTGATTAAGATAGATAGACAGAGGAGTGGAGCGATTTCTCAGAGAGTGTGATTGAATTTGCATTTGTTTGGAGACATAGGCCAAGACTCTATATTGTTTATTGAAATAGATCGCATGTATCATCCCTTGAACGGCCCGTGGAGGCCTGGAATGATTTGTTTTTCTTGATTCCTTGACGATGACCTGGATATTTCATTTGTTAAAGGAAATTGTTGTGTTAAAAGGAAAATTGGGGGCGTACTGTATCATTCTGGTTCTATAGGAAAAAATGCAAAAAATATACTAAAAATTAGGTTGAAATCATGTTTAAACAGAGATCCAAACTTCAGACGGTTTTAGAACGAAGTTATATTGCTATCGGGTCTGAAGAAAGCAATCGCATTGGTCCTTCTGTATATTCCTTATAACATCGCCGAAAACTGCGACGACAATCGAGCGATTGAATCATAACCGACGGATCGTGATCAACGACAACCGTTAGATCAGGAGTTGAGTTGGAGTGGGGCCCGCAAGGAAGGCGGTTTCAGAATTCAAAATCAGTAGTGTCGCATAGTTAAAAATTTGTAAGGATATCTTTTTGGAAAAACACGATTCCACAACCTAAATGACGCGTGGCAAAAAGTGGTTTTCGAAAGCCATTCATATCGCACGATTTTGGAGGATTAACCCTCGTGTTTTTTTATTATGCGATATTCATTAAGGATCTTTGGATTACAGAAGTTGATACGAAAAGACTGCGACCGTTGAATGCGAAGGGTAGTTTAACTACCGGGGCCCAGTTCATCGCACAATTGCGGTGTGTTAAATGGTGGGCCCGAATAATAATCTATATGGGCACTGGCATTTTAATGTCATGAAGACTTACATTGTGTTGCTTGGGCCCAAGTAGTGGTTTAATGTTGGTGGTTGGTTTTATTTAAAGTCTAGGTTATATATATATATATGGTGGACATTCATATCTGGTGGCATTTTAATTAATGCGCGAAGTCGTCCAATGGTACCATTGATTAAAGCAAAGTCGAGCCTTTGAATGAGCAATATGAAGATAGGTTAGCGCTTGGGTTTTAATTCTAAGTCCAAGGTTCATTGATGTTTCTTTAACGTTGAGTTGTGAAGTATATATATATATATATATATATATATGTATGTATGTATGTATGTATGTATGTATGTATGTTTATATATATATATATATATATATATAAGTGGTGATGCCGGGGTTGTGATGGTCAATTCATGACTAATTCCAACGAGAGGAGGTGGATATGTATGCATTTACACGTAGTGGGACCGAAGTTCATACTTTGGTAATAAAATAATGAATTTAACTATGAGATGAACCTTGGATGAGGTAGAGACTATATAGTAGTGCTAGAAAAGAATATGAAGGGTTTTATGGTAACATTGTTCAAAGGGCACATTTCATTTGGAAATGAATTAAAGGTGTGGAATCTAGAACAAGTGGGTTTCAAAATATTATTTCATAATCATATATAAAAGGAATAGAATCCTCTATATAGAGAAAGGCCCGATATATATATGTATGGTTGTGGAATTAAACGATATATATATTTGATTAGAGCTATGGGCCCGAATGTGAAATAATATCATATGGTGGGCCGTTAAAGTGTTAACCCACGCGAATACTAATATTTGATATAATATATGTCACCAGACCATAAAGTCATAATGTGGCTTTATATAAAGTTATATATGCGTGAAACCAACTCATAAATTGGATTTTATTTCAATGGGCAAAGTATTGATAGAGTTTGAAAGAGCATTGTATATACGTATTGGGGTCCAATCACATCGGCAGAGAATGAACGACACATAGAGACGAACAATTGAGAATAGCAATTGTGATTGAGTGATCGAATGATAGTTGTTGGATTTGTTGAGGGATGGACAATAGATATGTGAGTTGCTTGATAGCCAGTGGGACCCTTCGTTCATCGCATCGGCGTAGATCTGTTGGAGGATGCAATTGCAATATTGCGATTGCGATGAAGAAGGTGGACCTGATATGTTATGGACTGTGATTTTATATGCTTGAATTCTAGCTTTAAGGGCAACAAAGTGGGGCAGTGTTCGATTGATTAAAGGTTAATATATGTTTACTTTGATTTATTTAACCAAATCTGAAGAGTAAATCGAAAGTGAAGCAGTAAGTATAGATATATGAAACAATATATATACATATCCCTGTGTATAGTGAACCATTGCATCGGAGTAAAACATAACAGTGACACATGTCATTGAAGGTTGTGATTGCGATTAATCGCATCAGAGTAAAGACAAGAGCAGTGGAACATGTCATGAAGGTTGTGATTGCGATTAATTGCTTCAGAACTATTCCATAGGAATTAATTGCAATCGGAAGTCTTTGGAGACCGATTCATCGCATTGGGGAATCAGAAAGGTTTGGAAAGTGGGCCCGAAAGTGTATTTTTTTATGTTCAAAAGGGTCTATTATTATTATATCGCCGAGAGTTATTTGAGTTATATAACATGACAGTTATATATGAAGTAGTTACACAACTGTAGTGAACAGGAGAGCATACAGAAATGGAAAATACACAGACAGCAGCAGAAAAGGAAAAATCCTAGCAAGCCAAAGGTCAGAAAAGAGTTGAGTGAATTTGTTCTATTATAACTGAAAATGTAATTGTATTAAATTGATTTTATATTGTTTGTGATGCATTGGCAAGTCTTAGGAGGTAAATAATCATCCCACTGTAATGTTTAAATGTATACATATGGTAATATCTTTTCTGAATGAGCTGGACAAAGGTATGAGAAGGCAGAAGTCGAAGAGTCAAGGTTGTTCACTTCGAATTCCCAGTGGAATACAAACAATCATAAGGAGAACTCTATAAATGATATGACATTGATAGGCATAAATAGGTTAGAGAATGTAGAAATGAAGGAGTGAGGCAGAGAAGAAAGGAGGAGCTGATAGAGAATTCGAGACGATGCAGTGATGACACAGGGTAGATATCAGGACTGATGGACAGCAGAAAGGAAGGAACAGAATAGAGCTGATATCCAAGGTTGGTGCCTGCAGAAAATAGATGGGAGTTGGTGCTTCCACATCAATTTGTAGCTTCATAAAATGTTAGGTGTAGCTAACTGAGGTAGGAGCCTCCTGTAGGTTGGTGCCTGCATAAAATTGATGGGATTTGGAGCTTCCTTGCAAGTTGTAGCTTTCATAAATGAGGTAGAAGCCTCATGTACATTGGTGCCTATATAAAATCAGTGGTGAGAGGGAGTTGTTGAGCTTTCCTTTGTATCACAACAATAATAAGATGTGGTTTTCTCCCTTTATGGGTTTCCACTTATATCTGGTGTCTCTGTGCATGATGTCTATGTGTTGATGTGGTTTATCTAATCTGTTTAATACTTGTTGCTCACATATTAAGACTATTTTTACATTAACAAATCTACTTGATACTCGCTGCTCACAAATTAAGATTGTGCACATATTAAGTTGATCTTGAAATGAAGGTGTAAATTAGTTTAAGGAAAGTTTTAAACTTCCATGAATTTGTTAAACTGATTCACCCCCCCCCCCCCCCCTCCTCTCAGTTTAACTAAGGGTTCAACAATTGGTATCGGAGCCAGGTTCCTTTGGAGTAATCTTAATAGCTTGAAGGAGATCTGGTTGAGTCATGGACTATCAAAATGTACCTGTGTAAAATACAAAAAAATTTCCTGAATGGAGAGATAAGGTTAAAACAGGATTATTGGCTTACGAACCTGAGGTATGGAAGCTTATATGTGATGGTTACTGCATAGACTCTCCCTCGATGCAAGAACAATAGAGGAATGCCAAGGAAAAATGTGTCACATACAACAATCTACATAACAAGGATCTTGAGTTAATAATGGATTTAACTTCTGCAAAAGAAATCTAGGCTAGATTGCATTTTATGCATGAAGTAGACACTAGTGGTTGCATTGTCAAGAAGGAGAAGAGAATGAAGAAGAATAAAAATTCATGTCAAAAGGAAAATGTTCCAGAAAATGAAGTACCTGCTAGTGTGAATGGAAGTCATTTCCATGAAGAAATTGCAGCCGGGGAAAATGCCAAACTTGACACAGCCCTGACTGAAATATAAATATTGAGGAATGAAAACAAAGACCTTAAGACATTGGTACAAATATGTGATGAGAAGGAATATGAAGATAAGAAATAAATTATTGGCCTAAAGACACAACTTGAAGAAGCAAGGAAATTTGAAGACACACTGCTGCAACAAATGAAAGAGAAAAGTCTGGAATGTGAGAAACTGGAAGAAGAAGTAGTGTGCCTGAGAAAGAAATTAGAAAAATCCCAAAGAGACTTACTAATGAATACTCCTCAAATGAAAAGCTTTAGACAGTTGGACCAGATTTTAATGGCTCAAAGGTCATCTCTCATAAAGGCCGGGATAGGATATGAAGGAGAAACCTGTAAGTCCAAGGTTGAAGATAACAAGAATATCATCTTTGTAAAAGTTGTAAAGAATAATGAAGTGGCGCAGAAGATTCCTGCAGGAGCAGAAGCCAGCAAGAATGGGATTTGTGAAGAAACAAACAAAAACAAGCAGCAACATGAAAGTACTAATAATGAAAGGATGAAACATTCAGCTAAAAAAGGCTCATACACTCTTGATTATGAAGTAAATAAATTTGGAAGATGTCAAAGGAGGTTCTTTCCTCCTATGAAAAATAGCACATGTTTCACTTGTCATAAACTAGGACATATTGAAGCACAATGTAAGACAAGGCCTATCAACTTCAACCAGCAAAGGATGCAACAAAAGAGAAGAACCCCTCAAGAAAGCAAATGGAAAAGACAATCTTTCACCAGGTACACAAATTATTTCCATGGCTATTGTTATGAAAAATGGGAACAAAATATTATACATCAACTCAAATGTACATTGGTCAAATAATATGTTATGTATGCCTCAAGCATGATCACAAAGCAAAGGACTGTAATCTGCCATATACATTAAAGAACATTAGATAGAGGATGGAGTCTAATCAAATCAAACAAATATATGAATCAAATAGGAGTGCAGACATTATGATGAACCCCAATAAAGTATGGAAGGAAAAGAGAAAGGGGGAGCCTATTATCTCAATAACTAAATAAATCTATCATAGTCTCAGGGGGAGCTGCTCTAGGAAACAATGCAAATATCCAACTATTGATAGATATGAAGCAACATCCCAAGCAGAGAGTAGTTCAAAAATAGTCCCCTCAAAATTAGTCTAAGAAGAGCTCCCTGGAATGAGGACAGCTATATGATCAAGAATGCACAGGACAATTCCTCTAACAGAGAACTGGAGAGGAAGAAGAAAATCTGAAGTATTAAATAGCTAACATATTGATGGAAAAGAGAAGACAACAAGAAGCCTTGGTGGTAAAGAGAACATCATTCATCAACATGTAAGCTAAGAAGACATCAGCAGATTAAGTGATGATCACAATGTGTATCATACTGTTAGAATTAACAACGAATCACATTAATAAGGATGAGTAAAAGAAGTGCTTGTCATCATTATGTCTTTACATCATCTATGAAAATTCCCCTTAGAGGAGTGAAGCTAAATAAGTGATAAATCTTTGAGTGATCTGCCCATGAATATTCCTAGTAAATAAATTGAAGTTGTCTTCCTGAAGATCATTATGTTAGAATAGGTGAATTGTACTTAAAGCAGCAATGATTTTGGAGCAGTCCTAGAAACGAAAATGCAGTGAAATTATTTTAAATCAGAATGACAAAAGAAGTAGCAGGATTAATGATGCCAAGATTAGATTTAGTAAATTGATGATTGTTTTTTAAGACATTGTAAAGCTCAATAGTATGAAATTATGAAGGTGGTTTTAAATATGGGTTCATATGCAAACTAAAGTGAAATCTCTACATGGTAGTATCAATTGGTATTTAGGTACAAGCAACATGCCTATCAACATAATACCAAGTGTTATCAGTGTAGCAGCAGTATGGTACAGGTCCTTAGGATCAAAGGATCATGGCAAGAGTATGTCAAGGTACTATTCCCAATGTTATTTGCATTCAACATGAAAAGGTCAGTAGAAGTACTAAAGGATCAGTATTTTGTTTACACTTGAAGCATTATATCGAAAATTGAAGCAGTATCTTTTTTCTATATACAATTGCATGCCTTTCTGAAGTCAGTACAGATATATTTTCAAAGCCTCTTTCTTAAGATTATTCATAACACCATGTGAAGTCTATCTGCCGAGACTTAAAATTAAACATCTTGAATATTATTGTGTGGAATATCATCATGATAGAATAGTTAAAACATCTAATGTATGAAGGACCAGTTGATCAGTAAAGAGAGATTGATCATTGACATACATACCTCCTTATGTCATAAAGGAAATTGCATGATTGATAATTGAGACTGACTAATACACTGAATGTATCTAGCCTTAAGGGTTTGTTTTGAAAGTAAATTATGCAAACAATAAAGGCATTTGATCTCTTAGATCAAATTCTGGCTAATTCATTGATCACATCAGTAACAAGGACCTTTTAGCTATTAAGTGCAATAACATTATCAACATCCTAGCTCATATCATCACCAACAGGCAGGAAAGGTGAACCACAGCTATAAAAGATATAATGGGATCATCACAATTGAACAGATCTGTACTATAGATGTGCATTGCAAAAAAATACTTACTCCATCTACAACCTTCCTCAATAGATATGCATCGTAGATGAAGATTATAATATAGATTGAATTATAGATAAAGAAAGCTTGATATGTCACATGGAGCATCCACAATCTTTAAGTATTGATCCAATGATGCATATTTGATTATACAAGTCTGATTATATATGGTTTTCATCACCTACACTCTATACAAGTGCAAGGAGTCTATGCTTTGGAATGGTATCAACTTATTGTGTATATTCAAGTTAAATAATCCTCAAAAGTGTTCTCTCAACAACTCTTGTACACCAGTTTGGAGAATCAGGGTACAAAGTCAGAAGAAGAAGGCCTAAACACATCTTAGAGAGAGGAAATGAAGAGATAGAAAGCACACTAGGAAATTTGCAACCCTTTTCCATTGATGTCAAAGGGGGAGGAAAAGCAAGCAAAAGGAGATTATTAAAGTATTACCATCAATGCCAAAGGGGGAGACTGTTGGAAGTGTTGTCATTGATGGCAAAGGAGCACAAAGGAGTAGCACCTGAACCAGCAATGAGGTAGAGTAGTGATTGTGAAAGGCAGCAGAAATTAGAGGCAAAGTATTGATTGAAAATCAGGTTAGTAAATTGAAGCAGAAACAACAAAGAAGCAGAGAAGTAGCTTTGAAGGTCAACTGACCATAAATTGAGGAGAGATAGGTGCATTTAAAATACATAGAAAGCTCAGGAGGGAATCACGCAGAAGAATATCCAAAACAACGAAGTAAAGGAGTATTATACAGTGAAGGGAAGCACAAAGGAATGAAGCAATAAAGCACAGTAGTTGGACCAGTAAGATCAATGAATGTGATTAAGACAGATAGACAGAGGAGTGGAGAGATTGTTTAGAGAGTGTGATTCAATTTGCATTTGTTTGGAGACATAGGCCGAGACTCTGTATTGTTTATTGAAACAGATCGCATGTATCATCCCTTGAACGGCCCGTGGAGGCCTCGAATGATTTATTTTTCTTGATTCCTTGATGATGACCTGCATATTTCATTTTGTTAAACAAAATTGTTGTGTTAAAAGGAAAATTGGGGGTGTATTGTATCATTATTGTTCTACAGGAAAAAACACCCAAAATATACTAAAAATTAGGTTGAAACCATGTTTAAACAGAGATCTAGACTTCAGGCAGTTATAGAACGAAGTTATATTGCTATAAGGTCCAAAGAAACCAATCACATCACCCCTTTTGTATATTCCATATTACATCGCCAAAAAATACGATGGCGATCGAGCGATTGAATCATAACCGAGGGATCCTGATCAACGACAACCTTTAGATCGGGACTTGTGTTGGAGTGGGGCCCGCAAGGAAGGCAATTTTAGAATTCAAAACCAGAAGTGTCGCATAGTTAAAAAGTGGTAAGGATATTTTTGTGAAAAAACATGATTCCACAACTTGAATGACAAGTGGAAAAAAGTGGTTTTCTAAAACCATTCATATCACGCAATTTTGGAGGATTAACCCTCGTGTTGTTTGATTACGTGATATTCGTTAATGATCATCATATTACAGAAGTTGATGCTATAAGACTGTGACCGTTGGATGCGAAGGGTAGTTTAACTACCGGGGCCTAGTTCATCGCGCAATTGTGGTGTGTTAATTGGTGGGCCCGAATAATAATCTATATGGGCGGTAGCATTTTAATGTCGTGAAGACTTACGTTGTGTTGCATGGGCCCAAGTAGTGGTTTAAAGTTGGTGGTTGGTTTTATTTAAAGTCTAGATTATATATACATATGGCGGACATTCATATCCGGTGGCATTTTAATTAATGCGCGAAGGTGTCCAATGGTACCATTGATTAAAGAAAAGTCGAGCCTTTGAATGAGAAATATGAAGATATGTTAGTGCTTGGGTTTTAATTCTAAGTCCAAGGTTCATTGTTGTTTCTTTAACGTTGAGTTGTGAAGTATATATATATATATATATATATATATATATATATATATGTTGATATATATATAAGTGGTGATTCCGGGGTTGTGATGGTCAAGTCATGACCAATTCCCATGAGAGGAGGTGGATATATATGCATTTACACGTATTGGGACCAAAGTTCATACTTTGGTAATAAAATAATGAATTGAACTACGAGAGGAACCTTGGATGAGGCAGAGACTATATAGTATTGCTGGAAAAGAATATGAAGGGTTTTATGGTAAGACTATTCAAAGGGCACACTTCATTTGGAAATGAATTAAAGGTGTGGAGTCTGGAACAAGTGGGTTCCAACATATGATTTCATAATCATATGTAAAAGGAAGAGACTTCTCCATACAGAGAAAGGCACGATATGTGTGTGTGTGTGTGTGTGTGTGTGTGTGTGTGTGTGTGTGTGGTTGCGGAATTAAACGATATATATATATTTGATTAGAGTTGTGGGCCTGGATGTGAAATACTATCATATGGTGGGCTGTTAAATTGTTAAATCACACGAAGACTGATATTCGATATAATATATGTTACCAGACCATAGAGTCATAATGTGGCTTTAGATAAAGTTATATATGCATGAAACCAACTCATAAATTGGATTTTATTTCAATGGGAAAAATGTTGATAGAGTTTGAAAGAGCATTTTATATGTGTAGTGGGGTCCAATCGCATCAGCGGAAAACGAAAGACGTAGAGAGACGAACTATTAAGAATTGCAATTGCAATTGAGTGATTGAATGACAGTCGTCGGATTTGCTGAGGGATGGACGGTGGATATGTGAGTTGCTTGATAGCCAGTGGGTCCCTTTGTTCATCGCATTAGCCAAGATTTTTTGGAGGATGCGATTACAATATTGTGATTGCGATGAAGAATTTGGACCTGATACATTATGGAATGTGATTTTATATGCTTGAATTCCGGCTTTAAGGGCAACAAAGTGGGCCAGTGTTCGATTGATTAAAGGTTAATATATGTTTACTCCGATTTCTTTAACCAAAGCTGAAGAGTAAATAGAAAGTAAAGCGGTAAGTATATATATATGAAACAATATATATACATATATTTGTGTACAGTGAACCATCACATCGGAGTAAAACAAAGCAGTGGCACATGTCATTGAAGGTTGCGATTGCAATTAATCGCATCGGAACCATCGCAAAAGGATTAATCGCATCAGAGTAAATACAAGAGCAGTGGAACATGTCATGAAGGTTGCGATTGCGATTAATCACATCAAAACTATTCCATAGGAAGTAATCGCAATCGGAAGTCTTCGGAGATCGATTCATCGCATCGGGGAATCAGAAAGGTTCGACAAGTGGGCCCAAAAGGGTATTTTTCTATGTTCAAAAGGGTCTATTATTATTATATCACCGAGAGTTATTTGAGTTATATAACGCGGCAGTTATATATGTAGAAATTACACAACTGCAGTGAACAGGAGAGCATGCAGAAACGGAAAAGACACAGACAGCAGCAAAAAAGGCAAAAGCCCAGCAAGCCAAGGGCCAGAAA